>CAMQGK010000110.1:4932500-5005000 GCA_947000775.1 Pterois miles | reverse complement strand
AGCTGATTGAACACCCAGAACTTCTGACATCATGTGCTGTGCAGCAGGTTAATGGAGGCCCTCACTCTGGTAATGTTAATGCCCTGCTCTGCTTGTTGAGTTTTACTGAACCACATAATAATGAGGGAAAACTTCACAGTCTGGCTTCCTCCTAAAGGAAGCAACAGATGAGTGCCTCTAATTTCCAAACTCAACATCCATAAACCACTGTGAAGTGTTAAAGGCTCATTCTGTACATTCTGTACATACTGTAACTGAAGAGTGTGACCTAAAGATGGACAACTGGCTGTTTGTGTTCATAAAATAATTGAAATTACAGGCTTGTTTTACTCCTATTTTACATCTGCAACCCGGTCTCCCACAATATTACATTCACATACAACTAAACTGCATAACCAACAAAACATTTTGAGGGAAATGTATTTTCTCCCCGATTACAGTTGCAGTTTTAAACAGTTTTAAACATGTGATTAACATAAATGGAAACAGGTGTCAGACTTCTTTTCAACAGTGCATTATGTATTCAGACGGAGAAAGAGAGAAAAAGAACAATGATTTCTCACCCCTACACGCCTGTTTGTGATTGGCTGGAGCACCGTATGATGTGTTCTACAGGGAGCTAAGGAGGGCTGTTTAACAGCTCGTGGCACGTGGATCAGGGTTTGACCACTCTGAATACACACACACACCAGTACACACCAGCGTACACACACACACACACACACACACACACACACACACACACACACACACAAACATTTACTCAACAAAGCTCTTCAACCATGGAGACCAGCATGCCTGGTCTTTTACATCATCGTCCTCATCATACACAATCTGGTCCCCATTTGTTACAGCTGGGACTGCAGAGTGTGTGTGGATGTCTCTGAGTATGTTTTTGTGTGTCTGAGATCATGTATATGTGTGTGTGTGTGTGTGAGTGTGTGTGTGTGAGGGCTGGGACTTGGCTCTAACAGCGAGGACACGTAGCCTGAGAAAGTGAAAACTGTGCAGAGCCTCACACACTGAAACACCCTCAACTATACTTGAACTCGGCGGACTCGTTCCTTCACGCACTGCTAATAAAACCGCCTGAGAATTTACCCCCAAATGCACATTTCTCTTCCAACGTGACATAAATCCAGATTGGAAAATCAAATAAAACAGGCTGAGGTGGAGGACTCGTACTGTAACTCTAACCCCACTTTTACACCGTGAGAAACTTGATTAACGAGAGCAGAAGTGGGATTGTTTCAGTCTGTGTGTCTGAGCCAAAGTGTAGAACATCAGCGAGACCGTTGGCCAAGAAAAGTTGTTTCTTGACTTTATCTGATGTCATCTTACGTCAAACAACAGTTTTAACTGGCAAGAGCAAAATCATTGTGAAAGCTTCTGTTCATTTTCAGTTTAATCTTCTCTCTAAAGTAAAGAGTAAAGTCACCTACTCTGATCCTGATCTGGTAACAGCACACAGCTTCATTACCCACCTACAGAGGTGTCAGCTCATTAAAACCACTTAAACAAGGCAATACAGGGAGATGTGGTTGAAATCACTTTTCATATATCTATGATTTTATCATGAAATTATTTTACAAATTTCTGCAAGCTGCAATTAAAAGCTTACAAACTTAATTATTACAGCTATTAAAAGAGGAGTTTTGTCTCTTGTCATGCAAAACATCACTTTGATTATTTTAGTTTCAATGCCGTATCATGATATATATTAGAGCTGGGACACCTACCTATTCACCTACCTCCTGATTCAATACTATCACAATACGTGGGTGCTGATTTGATATTGCGATTTTTGAGTAGTATGACTCTACAAGTATTGCGATTGACACAATATGATGCTATTATGATATGATTCCAGCCAATGTTAATAAATATCGACATCTAGTTATTGCCAAGACCAAAAAATAACAAAACCTACATAATGATACTGTTTCGCTCCACTAGCAATTTATCATTTGAGCCACGTTGCACATTTTGATTATTGTAGACAATAGACTTAAAGCTGTAAATGTATAAATACTTCTTCCTAAACCAAAGTGGCAGATGAGTTAAAGCATCATGTTCAACTGCTTTTATAACATTTTTTGAGTCTGAGAACATATGAACTGTTTGCTCTGCATTCGGTAAAGTGGAGCCGAACGGACAAGCTGTAACACAAAACCTCCAGAGAACCGCTGCCAGGTCACTGTGTGCACCCTCTGACAGCTGAGAAGACCATAAAAATATATTTGAATTTACACACTAAACCGTTTAAGTGCAACAGTAATCTCAGTGAGAGAAACAGAGGTGATTCACTCTGCTGCTGGTCGGTCATCAGACCCACGTTTTAGCTTAAAAGTGCTGGATCAGGATGAGGAGGGGTGTGTGTGTGTGTGTGTGTGTGTGTGTGTGTGTGTGCAGACTTGATAAAAACATAATGCACATGTGTGTAATTAGAGGTAAATGACAAGTTTCTGATGAAAAGAGGGGTAGAAGATGCTCTCTCTTCCTCTCTCTCTCAGTGTTGTGTGTGTAAATAGGCAGAAGAAAGTGGCAATTAACAATCAGCTAAAACACTAATTAGCTCCCTCTCTCTCTCCATGTATATGCCCCGCTTTCTACAAAGCATCAGAGCGGCTGTGTGTGTGTGTGTGTGTGTGTGTGTGTGTGTGTGTGTGTGTGTGCGCACCGTGATGTAGTCTGTGTGTGAGTGTGCATGTGCATATGAGCATGGAGGGTGGGGCCTGACTGGAAGTGTTACCTCATCTTTATTAATGACAACCATATGGAACATGATTGTATGATTTACAGCAAGACGTAGCAAACAACAGACGGCTGGAGGAGCATGAAAGCTGAGTTTTACTCAACGTTTTATTGATGAGGGGACACACATGAAAGAATGGATGTCTGTTGGAAAACACTCCGGCTGTGAACAGATGAGAAAAGACGTGGTGTTCTTTAAGGTGAAAACTGTGCAAAAAGACGCTTCAGTGCACAAACGATTATTATAGTGCAACACTGTTATCGTCACTTGCTGTTATTGTTAAAATAATGAGCTATTGTTCGTTAAAACACAGTTTGTAGCCTGTTTTCTTTTGCTGCGATTAATAAGAAATGAGGGCTGTAGTGATATTTGTGCCAATACTCTTAGAATTGAAGAAAAGATTGAAACTGAAAATAGAAGAAAGCTAAAAAGAAAAATTAAAAGGAGAAACTGGAAGGAACAAAAGTTTAAAAAGCAAAACAAAACAACTAAAAATACAATAAAACAAACTAAAAAGAGAGAAAGAAAGAGGCCGTCAGATGGTAGACAGGGAAAATATCAAGCTGTTATCATTGCTGGGTCAGAGGTCATGAACCCCATCAGCCAATCAGCACCTTTCTCTGCGGGAATCATGTGATCAAACCTGAATCCTGGCAGTCTGTCTGATCCTACACAAACACACACACCATCACATCTGTACAATACATGCAACTACTGTATGCTCCCTGGTCACTGGCCAGGCCCACACACACACACACACACACACACACACACACACACACACACACAGTAATCAGGCTCAGGGCTTCATAATTAAAGTGAGAGTCCAGTCGGTGTGTCAGAGAGACGATACGACAGCTGACGGCTTTGTGGGACCTCAGACTTTGAGAGGAGGGGGGGGATTAATCATGGGGGATGAAGGGATGATGGCGGTGCATATGTGGGTGTATGTGTTGGAGGGGTGGGGAGCAGGGCCTATGGGGGGCGTGGGTGTTGGGAAAGCGCGGGGGAGAATCAGGGGAGCTTTCACTGGGGGATTAAAAATAATGGAAGTGGGGTGGGATGGGGGACTCGGGGCAGCTGTGGAACCAGCTCTTTTGTGAGGGAGGGGTGTGTTTGTGTGTATGTGTGTGAGACAGAGGGGTTAAGGGGTCCCACAGGGCTACCTTTGTCTCCCTGCCAGAGATTGGGGGTCTGTAAAGACGGAAAAAAATGCAATTTCACAACTGGTTCTCTCTCTCGTTCTCTCTATCTCTTTAATGTCTCTCTCTCTCATCAATGAGGCTCTTTGTTTGCTGCACTCACCTTCCTCCTCCTTAAAGGGAATGGCACTCCTAAACAAAGCAGGACTCTATAGTGACGGAACCTGCTCCTTTAAGAGCACACACACACACACACACACACACACACACACACACACACACACACACACACATCTGTGTGTGCGTGTGTGTGTTTCTATGTGTGAGAGGTACTCAGAGACATTAGCAGATTTAGACCTTTTAGATCTGACCCCTTTGTGCAACTAGAGGGATGTTGCCATGACTACCACCAACGCTAAGTGTCATTGTTGTGGAGGGCCAATCAGGATGGAGCACATATGTCTCAGTGTGTGTTTGATCTGCACTACATTTGATTTCACTTCAAGTGTTTTCCTAACAGATTAGTTTTAACATCTTGGCGTTAACATTGTGTGTTTTTACTGTACGATCCTCTTATGAATAATGATGTCTTGTGAGCAGCTCTTCCAGAAAAGCTTTACTCTGCATACACAAATTTAGGATGTTATTAAAAGCTGACACACAAATTACTGCCTGAACTTCCTACCAGCGCTGCTTATTGCAGCAACTCTCAAGGACAGAAGGCGAGAGGATCTGGACGGCAACCAAGACGGGAAGAAAGACATCTCTCTGTCTCTGTCGCTCTCTTACACCTGCTAGGGAGGAGAGAGGGAGTCTGGAAGGAGGTGGGGTGGGGGGGGCCTCCTCTAGGAGAGCTGTCACTTTGATTTTCATCACCAAGGCAACGGGTGTGCAGTCCCACAATCCTCTGCTTTGTCCGGTGGGGGTGGGGGTGAGTGTGTGTGTGTGTGTGTGTGTGTGTGGTAGTTGCCATGCTGTGCCTCAACAAACCTGCATTACACACACACACACACACACACACACACACACACACACACACACACACACACACACACACACACACACACACACACCACGGCCTGGTACTATCGTCATAGCAGGTCGTGAAAGCAGCAAATCACCATGGTGACATAGAGACAAATCTAGCTATGTCTGCTATTTATGGGTAAAGATAGAGAGTAGGCAATATTGTGCAGCCAAACTAGCTGAAATTGCACTGTTTGCATGTGTGTGTGTGCATGATACAGATGTTTTATGAACAGGGCCAAGCCACGTTGCTTAGCCAAGCTCCTCGTAGAGAGGAGCTTTGTCATAAGAAGTGACAGATACGAGTAGCTGGGTGACAGCAGAGAGACATCCATCAGTTAGTCTGCTGACTTAGACTCAGCCTGAGGCTTTGTTTATCAAAGTCTGGGTCGCAACCAAACAATGGGTTGTGGAGGATTTTGGAGGGTTGTCACAATGAAAACAATATTAAAGCTGAGGCTGGAAATCTTAAGAAACTAGCTACAGTATGCTAGAGTTTAAAAACTATCCATCCCAAAAAAAACAGTCTTTTCCAATGAAAGTAGCAGAACTAGCAGCAAGAGTCCTTAAATCAAATTTATCATAATGAACGTTAACAGCAAACATGGCTCTCGTTAGAACTTACAGCTGTCAAGCTAGCAGCTTGTGGAAGACTCCGGTAGCACACTATGAGAGCTCGGGCAGAGTGTGTGCAGGTAGGTCAGTAGGTACAGTAGGTAGCCCGTCCAATCATTACATCCAGGCTGAACGTCATGATTGGACAGGTTTATTACAGTCTTCTTACAGTGACAGATACCTGATACTTTCCCTTTTTTTTGTCAGAGATATTTTATTGATCGTTGTCAGGATGTAAAGACAATAAAAATAAAACAAAAATGTATTTGAAAAACATTACCAACCCTAGCTTTAAATCTCCCACTCAAACTTTCCCCACTGTAGCTTTCAAATCTAAGTGCTGCTTTTAATTGAATTAAGCATCTTCATTAATATTTAAGATCTAATACAGTATAAAGATGCATTGTTACAGTGTCTGCAGGTTGTGTGTGATTTAATTATAGTTAAGGTAAGCATGGGGAAGCCTGTATATGTGCTTCACAATTTAAACATGGTCTAAATGTTGCACTTGAGTATTGGTGTAACCACTTCGGGCCACCCGAGCATGTCAGGTGGCCCAGAAATCTGTGTAAATCAGTGGCCCCACACATGCCTTCTATCACTACTTTAAGCTGCTATCAGGAAAGTGTTTCTATTCCAGAAGCCATTAGACTGCAGCCACAGTACAAGGTCAGTTTACCATATGCATAGTTTGATAAAGGCACATGCACTTTTTGGAAAGATGTGCCTTTGTGGTGTTTGCTATGGTTGGCCAGCTAACTGGCATTAACCCTTGTGTATTTCAGCCCTTTTTCTTACATTATGACGTTTGTATTTTTAGGTTGTTTTTAATTTCTGTGTACTTGTGTTTGCAAACTCACTGGCCTTGCCAGGAAGGAGGAGTGAAACTGGAGGGAAACGACAGAACTGGCAACCTAATCTTGGACCCAAGTTTGGAGGTCAGTCAGGAGGCTGAGACGTCAAAAGAAAAATACACTCGACATGGTCAGTTCAGGTTCATAAATAACTGCAGCTAATATCTGTATGGTTGCTGCATTAGCTGTTTGAGTGCAGAGTACAGATGTACACATTGAGGCAGATGGGGACACCCTCTCCTCCCACCTCCCCCATCCTCCCTCCTACTAGCTTGACCGGGGTCAAAGAGCCTATTGTCATACAGAGCGCCTTGCCTCCACCTATTGTCTGCGACTGTTGGAAACCCTCAGAGCTCATACAAACCTCTGCCCATTCAACGGCTCCTCCTCCTCCTGCTGCCCTCTCCTTTCTCCTCTTTAGTTCACTCTCCCTTTCTCTCGCCCCCCCCCCCCCCCTTCGTCGTCCCTCTTCCTCCTCCCCCGTCCTCTCTGTGTGCTGACTGGGCTCTTCAGTCTGTCACACACATACACAGCTGGACCAGTGCACACAGGGACAAATTCAACTGCATTATCAGCAGTGCTTTACTTTGTTTAGTGAACCTCTTAGTTACCTGTTTGTTTGTCATATTTGCAGCATGTATTGAAGGTACAGCTCTTACTGATGTTGCAGTCATTCAGTCAGATGATCAGATTAGATCATGTGAATCATTAATGATCCTTGTGGGAATCCTGGGTTGTTACAGGGCAAGATAATGGTGAATGAAGGAAACAAGAATATATCCAAGTAAAGATGTAAGCCACTGATAAACATAAGGACACAAGTGAAAATATACAGTATGACTGCATCTTTACATGCAGCCAAAACCCTGATTAGAGGTTAATAATAATTCCTCTTGTTTGTAACATCCAGTCATTGTGTTTGGTGACCTCTGACCTGCACAATTTGAAAAAATAACATTAATTTGATGCATTTGTGATATTGGATCTGTACCCAACAGAGATTTTGTCTTAAGTCTGTAGAATCTCTGCAGCACCACAATACTTAATTTAAAATGATATTTCGAAACATATTTCACCTTTTCCTCCACATCCTGTAGTTTGAAAATTGCAGTACAGACCATAGTGTGATTTCAATAAATTTTGATTAATTTTTAGTTATATGCCCCAACAAATCAAAAGATTATCCTTACTCTGCTCTAGCTCTAATTAAGACCCAATTTGGTGTCATGTCAGTGGTAAAAGAATTGCTAAATAATATTATAATTGACATATTGAAACAGTGCTTGTGGAAACAAGCTGTGCCGATTAGTTGTCAGAAGCCTTCTTGTTGGAAATGACTTTTCCACGTCTTAAACAGACCTGGAAGTGGATGAAGTGAATCAGTGCAGAATGGATCTGACAGCTTCAAACAGGAGTCGGGCTGCCTCTGAGCTGTGTCCCATCAGGCAGGAGGCCTCAGCGACGCTGCTGCAGTTTAAACAGCAGGAATATGGCCAGCCTTTACAATGACACTGCAGTTTGAGTGGCTGCAGGGCACCATGATGCTGTGAGTGGCAGGTGGAATCTCTTTAACTCCCTCTTTCTCTCACTCACACTCATATTGCTGGATTCTCACTTACTGCATCGGCAGGCTACATGTTCCTTCTTCCTCTCACTTACATAAGCAAAAAAGGGGTCTCTTCTCTCATAGCAAGCAACGAAAAAAGCTGTCCTTGCTTCTTATTCTAGGCGGGCCCCTCTTCAGTATGCCATCATTGTTTTTTGTCTGTTTCAGCGCAGGCTGAGATGGCTGCGAGGCGACATTTGCTGTCGTCGCAATTTTGAAAAGAAATGTGCTTTTGCTTTGCTCCCAACACTGGTGATTTGGGAATTATTCAGGTTATTGTAGCTGTGGGTACAAGCAGCTGCTAACTGCGCAACATGCAAAAATGAGGGAAAAAAATGTCCCACATCGAATAACAGAAAAAAAAAACATTTTAGTGGAGTGATGGATGTGCTTTGTTTGTTACACAAGGACAAAATAAATCTGAAATCCACATTTTGTTCAGGTGTATTCTGTCACCATGAGAACAGATGAGTTGTCCTGTTGGCTGAGAGCTGAGCCCTGCAGATGGTGGAGCTGCTGGTCTGTCTGTGTGTATCTAATATTAAAGGTTAAAGCTTATGGATGTGAATCCAAGTGAAACCCATTCATCACAACAGCTCTCAGCCTGGGGCCCAGCACAATGATTTATGGAGTGAGAAGAAGAAATAGACCCAATGTATTTGCAGGATTTAATATAGTGATAATATATTTTGACAAAATAATAAAAATGTCCAAACTAAAATCTTAGTCAAAATTATGACTAAAATCATACAGCGGTACGTATACCTTATGAGAAGTTTTTTGTTATTTTTCATGCGTTCTCTGACGAATGTCCAGCAACATTAATGGTTAGTGATTTGGGGTAAAATAAGTCTGATATGTGAGTTACATATGTGTTGTTAGTGAAGTACATGTGTTAGGTAACAAAAGTAAGGTAAAATAAGTGAACGCAGACTTGTAGTTTCACATGCAAACACCACTCTCCTTAAAGTCCTGTGTTTTTTTGACCCGTCCGTCCACCCCGACCTCCTGTGAGAACTGTGTTACTCTTACAGCAGCCCTGCATGTCCTGGCTCACGGTTACGTGGGTTATATACACTTCTGTGTACTGGCAAGAATCTGGTGAGACGATACCTATCATGGAACAACGGTTACAAATCAATATATTGTGATACTGTAAGCAAAGCTATATTGTGATTGTTTTAATCTAATTTTAGGAAAGCTGTGATAATATTGTATAAAGAAAAATCTTCCATTTGCATAAAATCTGAGTAAAATGAAGTTTATAGTGAAGAGTGGGATCATTTGCATTAATCACTTTGAGAGGGTGCATCTCTTTATTGACTGAGTTAATCTTTGCATTTAAACTATCAAATAAAAATCAACACAATGTTTTTGCGAATCGATCCAGCATCACAAAACTTTAATCTCGCAATGCTCAGGATGTTATATAAGAATTACAGTGCATTAATTTTTGTGTATTAACAGCGAATGTTCTGTTTGAGGGTCTGCACTGCTAAAGGCAACATATCACAATTTCAGTTTCCATAATTACCACAAAAAGGAATCTTTTTGATTTTTGATGAATATTTGATGTTCTTATATTTGATGATCTCATAACACATGTCAGCATGCCAACATTTTCTATTGGTTAAATTTAATGTTGATCAGAGAATCTTTGTACAATCATAGATACCATCTCTGTTCATGTTAACTACTCAGTTCTTCTTCTGTTTATTCCAAATAAACTGTAACATAAAAACAAATCCTCTGCTTGCCAGATTATTTTCGAGCTCTTAACATAAAAGTTTCCACAGCTGAGTTGATCAATGCAGCGTTCAAGAACGTTAAAGAGTTGTGGATTCATCCTTTCAAGTCATATTAAGTCTATGGTGACGTCTCTTGTCTCCTGTCGACAGCATGAGGGAAACAGCACAAATGAGATTCAGGTCTAATATCCAGAATCATCTCAGAAAGAAGACACACACTCAGACCTGCAGTGATGATCACAAAGCGTGTGTGTGTGTGTGTGTGTGTGTGTGTGTGTGTGTGTGTGTGTGTGTACGGGGCGCCCTGTGGGAGTGATGAGTGGCAGTGAAAGTGTTTGAGAGGGTTTATGACAGTCGTATTTCACAGACAGACTGCATTATCCTACCACTTCCAAAGGACACACACACACATTCTCACACATTCTCAATCTTAGTCACACACACACACACACACGCACAGTCGGTGCAGCATTGATCTGCGGTCAGGCCGGCAATATTCCTGCTGTTCTATTTACGGTTGGCCTCTCTGGGACCCTCAACACTCCCTTATTAAAAGTCCAAACATGAAGGCAGCAAATGGAGAGAGAGAGAGAGAAGAAGCACTGAGGTGAAGGAAACACTCTATCGATCCCCAACTTCTTCATTTGTAATGATCATTTCTGCAGTTTTGGGATCCTGTAGGCTCCTGTAGGGACCGGGTAAAGGAAATGTGAGAATGCAGTGATAGAGAAAAGTGAAAATGGAAATGCAGGCTTCATTAAAGCAGGTGGGCGTACCCGTCTCGCCCTGTCTCAGCCCTCGGTGTGGCAGATGTGGTGTGGATTGATTAGCCATGCCTGTCTGACTCTGCAGGCAGCAGGGGACTGACTGGTGTGGCCCGAGAGCTGCAGAGGTGGGGAGTCACTATGTGGACGAGGGAGGGCTGTTAGAGTAGCTGCTCTGCATCTGACAGTCACACCACACCTGCTCTGTCTAACATCTGTATGTTACTGAGTTACATGCAGAGGTTGCAGATAATCTGAGCATGAAATTAGAGCTCCGACATTATGAAGTTCAGTATTTATGAACAGTATCAGAGTTGAGGCTGCAGTTTGTGGTGGATTGCATTATACTGAAATGCTATACTGTTTCTAATATTTTTCCCATTTGGTATATATTACGTTGGTCCATCAATTAAAATATTTAATCCTGATCAATCACATGATTGTCTGTGGTTAATCACAATTCGCATACTTTTTATCTGTTCAAAATGTACCTTAAACAGCCCTAGTATATATGTAACTATCGCTCTGTCAAGATAAGCCAGTACATTATCAGCAGCTGACGTGTTTATTCTGTAGCTCAGAGCTGTAAGTCAGTGTGGTTTTAACACTGCTCGGGCTGAGGGATCTCATTCTGCATGAGTTCATGTGGAGAACATGATCAGTAGCCCTGTCAGGGTTCAGGGTTCAGGTCCCAGTGGACCCTCCCAACACAAAAACCCACTCAGGGAGGCACTTTAGAGAGAAGAAACACACTTAATTTGACCTTTTCATCTACAGAGCTCCTCTACTCCACGATGTGCGACTGTTTGAAGAAAAAAAAATCCATCATCTGAAGGTTGTCATTCATTATTTCCAAAATGTGGCAGATAACCCAATACTGGATAGAAACATTGAGTGCACTGAGGTCTCGGAGACAGAGACATATCTGATTTGAACCAAAAATAATTCTATTTATTTATTTGAGTAGTACCATGTGTGCATAAGATTAGCGAGTTACATCAGCTCAGCGTTGCCAGATGTATGATAATACTTGTATTTGTACGATAATTCTGCCTTTCGTATGTTGTACAATCAATAACGCCATGATGTAAGATAATTTGACCATTTAGTAACTCTTAAAATTTGTAGTTTAGTCTGTACTGTCACATTTTTTATCAATATCCGAATAGCAAAATATGGATCTGTGTTAACGGATCTGTTCTCATGGTTCCTCACAAGCATCACTGTTGCTCTCTCTCCCGCCAGAAGGCTATCACGAAAAACCACTCTGTCAGCTTGCTTTAAAAAGATTTGTGTCTAAAGGTTGTTTATCTTTTGTAAAATTACACATTTACACCTATTTATTCTTGTGATTATGAATTGTGTAATTTTCCTGAAAATAGGATGATTTTAAGCCTCTAACATGGGAGGTGAATGTTGCATCGTCTGATCACTGCTGTCATGATCTGATCCTACTGTACGTTCTGTTGTTCCTTGTTTTCTGCCATTCAGTCAGGCTTATTTAGTGTTTTCTGTTTAATTTTGAAACACTCACCTTGCCTCTCTTTCCAATAGCTTCACTTCCTGTCTGTGTGACGTCCTGCCGCGCCCTGATTAGCTTCACCTGTCCCTCAGCAGTCGTCCTCCCCGGTGTATTTAGTCTTTGTGCTCTCGCCTAACGCCAGCCTTTTTGTCTCATGTATTCCTCGTGGTGTTTAAACCTTATAGACACTTTCTTTCTTTATTCTGGACTGGACTTTTCATTCTACCTGCTCTGTGGTTTTGTATTTGAATCCACTGTCTGTTGGCACCAGCGTGGTAATTGCTGTATCAAATAAAAGATGATATCACAGAGCTAAATTAGCAACTGTACGATAAAGCCTGTTCATCGCACCAAATAACATCATAACTGATGCTTCTTTCCTTTAAATTTTTTTTTTCCTTCCAATTATTTTTTTTTTTAAAACATCTTCATTCATCCTACCCATATTTTTCCTTTTTTGGATCAACACCCCAACCTCCTCTTAAAAAGCGGCATCCTGTGACAAACTTAAATAACATTTGTGCCTCTTACGGCATCCTGTGAGGGAGGTGGAAGTGATGTAACCGCCGTCTGACTCTCTCTGAGTGCTGCGATATGATGGTCTGTCCATCAGCCTACGTGGCACCGACTGGCACTGAGGCATTACTCAGCCTGCAGGCCTGGCTGGTGGTGCTGTCAGTGGTTCATCACTGTTTCTATAGCTCTAGCTCATTTCTTCTACATTCAGCAGTGAACTAATTCATGTCTGTAGCCTTTTAAAATGAAAATCACTCCCATCTGATTTATTTATTAGAGATCTGAAGCTTAGTTGTTTAGTTAATAAAACATTGTAATAATCGATTAAACAAGAACGTCAAACGTTCTCTGATTTCAGCTTTTCTAATGTGAGGATTTGCTTTTTTTTGTTTGTATTTGAGCAATGGACTATAAGTCAGACAAAAGGTGACATTTAAAGATGACACCTGGGCTTGGGGTAATTTGTGACCTGCATTTTGCTGTCTCTTTGGGCATTTTCTCAACCAAATGGTTAAATGATTAATTTAAAATAGCAATCAATAGACTGTATTTGTATTTCTTTATCTGGGACAGTCAACATGAGTGTCATGTATATATTTGGTCCAGATTTATCCAGATCTGTAGGTTTCATCTGCAGCCTATAAACAGGATGATTATGTAAGTTAAAAACAAAGAAAACAAATCACTAACTGATTATGAACAATTAAAAATAGCTGAAGGCATCCCGGAGAGCAAGGTGTGCTCCATGCAGTGAATCAACTAAATAATCGTCAATAAAGCAATGCCACTGGCACAGCGAGGGGTTTACATTTTGGCTGATCTCTGATCAGCTTGCTCAGACAGACTGCAGACACTTTAACTGGTGTCAATTTGCTGCAATAATTTGACAAATTCAGACGGAAACTAAAATAGGAATCTAATTTAGTGGAAATCATCTCATTATCGCTGATAAACAGCAGACATTTGCAATGAATAAGTCGCTTAATGAAGAAGGGAAACGGCTAACAAACAGGAAATTCATTATAGTTGCATTTATGTGTGTGTGTGTGTGTGTGATATGTAATATTCCAGTTTTCCATCTCACAGTCTGAGAGCTTAGAGCTGCATAAGAAGCTTAGAGCGCTGGAATCAGTGATGTTGATAAAGGCTGTGGGCAGTGTGTGTGTGTGTGTGTGTGTGTGTGTGTGTGTGGGTGTGAGTTTGTAAGGTGTGTTATTATGTTAGGTCATGTGGCCTTTTGCGACAGATGTGTGCTGGTTGTGTGTGTGTGCAGATGGGATATTAAATGCTGAAAACTGCAATCATGGTGTGGGATTAAAGACAAAGCTCTGAAACGGTGTCACGCGGTGACAGAGGACAGGCAGAGGAGACAGGAAGAAGACGAGAAGAAAATGAGCAGAAGAGGTTGGATGGAGGGAAAGAGTGATATCGGTAGACTTTCAGACACACAAAAAGAAGTTTGTTTGACAAGTATAAGTCTAACATGTAAGTGTCCACATACTTTTGGCCACATAGTATGCCACGCTACCATGTGACTGACTAATCAATCTATTATTTTCACATGTGACTCAGTGTTTTCTCAGCTGCTAATGACGAACTAAATCGGCTCCGTCTTCTCTGCAGTCGTGTGAATGTGAGTCAAATGGGAGCATGTGGTCGTCGTCCTTCATGGCGTCTCATTACCAGTCAGATTCAGTTCAGATCGGGCCCGTTGGAGGGGGTTAAATGTGGTGCTGAAGTCACCGCTGCAGGAATGTGTCCTGCTCTGGGAGGGCTACAAATAGATATTGATATTATTGTCACACACACCCACACAGACACAGACAAACACAGAGAGAAATTCCTGTCAGTTGTTTAGAGTCCACTGATGATGACGCCTGACGCCCCTGACTGATGTCCCTCAGTGGAAGTTTTCCTTTTTCTTGTATTTCTGTCTTTGGTTTAATTAAAGAAGATCTATTATGCTAATTTCCAGGGTCATACTTGTCTTTTAGGTTTCTTTTAGGTTAGAACATCAAAAACACTTTTCTCATACTAGCTGTGCTGCAGCACCTCTGTTCACCCTCGGTCTGAAACGCTCTGTATGAGCTGCTGCCAAACTAGCTGCTATGGAAATGTGTTAGTGACATTTGTGTTAGTGACATGACAGTTTCAGGCAGTTAAGGAGCAGTGCTTCTGTGGGGAGAGTAACTCCCTTTGGCCTGGACTCTGGGCTCTGTAACTCTGCAAAACTTTTACATGCACTAAACAAACTATAATACACTAAAAGAAAGCAAAAGTACAAAAGCATAATAGAAATGTCCTTTCAGGTTCGCATTGCAGAGCAAGATGTGAAGTTTATAAAGACAAGGTTTTACTGGTTGTTTTGGGAACTTGTCATCTATGAGGTCAGACGATTAGTTCCAGTTTATCTGAGCTCAGCAAGAACTGCACTTATAAGTCTTATCAGTTTGAGTTTTTATGGATTTTCACGGAAAAATATTTCAACACAATCCGTAAATATCGTGTTTTAAAATTGTTAGATTTTCACATGAATTTTGTAGTTTTTTCAAATAGATTGTCCTGAGTTACACAATATTAAAAATGAATTGAAAACTTCTCATTTTAACCAAGTAATGGTGCTTTTTGATGTTTCAGTTTCAGTGTCCCACTGAAATTCCTGTAAAATGGTGCCACCTGATAAACTAAACTAAGGGACTGAGCAGTTTGTGTCATGATTAGTAGGAATCCTTAAAAATGTTTTGGACTGGACATTATTCCAGTGTAACCTTGCATATATACTGCAGAATGTGCCTCCATCTCTGCTCTCCAACATCAGTAACAGTAAAAGCTGTGGTCAACACCCGTCATTATGTCAGCGTCTGTAACGCTCAGTCTGCCCCGAGGCTCTGAGACACAACTGGAGCCATGAAACTGCAACAGGACAGAGGAGGGAAACTTTGACGGCATCAATACTAATTCATTTCCAGCTTTTAGTTTGTCTTCATGGCTTTGCCTCTGTGTCCGACCGGAGGTCAATATCTCAGCGGCGAGGAGAAGAAGAGGAGGAAAGCGGGTCGATTCTAATTATAAAACAGGTGTCATGAATGAATATTTTATGTAGAAGGGCAGCAGCCGTGTTTGTTCTCTTCACAAACTGATGAACCAACAGATTCAACCGTCACATAAGTTTCATCTTTACTGGCTACATGCTGAGCAAATGCACTTGGGAAATGAAAACTGCAATTCCACAATACAATTATTTGTTTCTGCCCTTTAGCTTTAAATAAATTATTACCTGCAAACAAAGTTGCATTAACAAAGTTAAAATTCACACATTCAAGACTTTTTTTTATGGTTATTTTTTATATTCTCCTTTCTATTTATCAATCCAAATTCCAAAATTCCTATTTAATGCAAAATGAAAGAAGAATCTACTACAGTGGAAGGAGTTTCTGTCTGTGTCCTTTGATTTTCTCAACAGCCATTAATCTGAACGTTATCTACACACTGTGTAGTGTAAAAAGGAGCATTTCAGCCAGAGCGTAAATACAGGTGTATTCAGACAGATGTATGATAAAAATAATGTGTTTTTTGAACATTAAAGCATGTAAACATGTTCTAGTAGAAACCCAAAACACACAAGTATGAACCTGAAAATGAACATATTAAAATAAGACTAACTGCAAGACTCTCTGGGGAGAGGAAAAAAACAACAAAACAAAATTTTTAAGACCCAAGAAAACGTAGTAAAAGCTTGAAGGTGACAGTGATTCATATTTAAGACTGTTGGGGACCTCAGCTTCTGATATTTAAGCGTAAAATACTCTGTAAACACCTGCAGACACTCTGAACTAACATAATGTTCAGGAGCAATATATGAAAGTGTAGTAAGAACTCATGTTGTAATATGAGGCTACAAGGTGAGAATTTTCCCCAAATTTTCCCTCAGTGAGTCAGCTGTAGAGGTTGAAATCGGGCCGATTATTTGACATTTTTTCATAATCAGCGTCGGCCAATAATACTAAAATCTAGTAAAGGAGTAGTTCAGAACTTTAGGCAACACATCCTGAATCCAGCTGATGCACAGACATGAGATGGATATCCATCTGATAGTCTCACTGTCACAAAGAATGATAATGAATAATTCCTTTGTTTCGTGGCAGCATTATTCTCTCTCTAAATGGAGAGTTTTTATTGTTTGCTTTTTTACTGTCTCATGCCGATTCCAGCTCTGCAGATGCAGGGTTGTCATAAAAGTCTGTTACGTCCTTTTGCATCCAGTTAATCCAGAGAGAGAGAGAGAGAGGGAGAGAGAGAGAGAGGGAGAGAGAGCGAGAGAGAGAGAGAGAGAGAGAGAGAGAGAGAGAGAGAGAGAGGGAGAGACAGAGAGAAGCTATATTTGGAAGCAGCACTGCCTTGTACTGTATGGGTATGTAATAAATCTGTTGTGTCTTAATAGTGAATGGTGGGTCACACAGCACTGTGCGTGTGCATGCGTATGTGTGTGTGTGTGTGTGTGTGTGTGTTTGTGTGTGTGTGTGTGTGTGTGAGGATGAATGGTGGCCTGTCTCGTCCTCCTGTACTGCTGCTCCTTGCTACTGTAATTGGTCGTCAGCTTAAGTGCTGCTGCTGCACTATTCTCCAGATAGATGGGATGGAGGGAAGGCGAGGGGGAGAGGAAGGAAGGAAGGAAGGAGGGAGAGGAAGCAACGGGAGGGAGGAGGTGAAGGAATAATGCAACGGGGAGAGGGAGGCAGAAATGATTGATGGGTGTGATGGAGCCAGATCGAAGGATGCATGAATTAAACGGGACGTCAGAGGAAGAGGAGACGGAGGAGAAGAGGGATGGAGGGAAAGCAGATAAGAGATGTTATATGAGTGGAGGAATGTAGGCTGAGAAAGTGGAGTCCATGTGAGTTTCACTCATTTTCTTCAGGATTTTTCCGGACTCACTAGTTTGTAGCATCTGGATAGTCTACAAATATATAAGAAATCATATCTATCTCTATATGTTTCCCTGCAGTGCTTACTATTCATTTAATCTCCTGCATCTGATGGAAATGCTTGTTGTTATGCCTCACATCTGTTTACATCCTGTTACCTTGGTTTCCATTGTCACTGCTGCTCATTGGATTTCCTATTTTTAGCCTTGTGTTTTTCTTTTTTTTCTCCACGCAGCGTCCTCTCTTGTCACAATAACTTCGCCGCTGCAGGAACTAAATCCCCCCCTTGGGGACAATTTCAGTTAATTTGAAAAAAGTTATGATATATAGTATATTCATGCATTTACTGTAAAAATCCAAATGAGGGGGTTTTGTTTTAATCATCTTTCTAATCATCAACCGTTCTAATCTGCAGGATCCAGCTTGAGATTTCGCCAACTTTCTGTGCTTAAAATGCTGCCAAACGCTGTTAGAGTTTAGTGATAAAGAACCTGTGTGTAAGAGCCAGAGGTGCTTTATTTTAAAAGATGATCTCATTTTGGAAAGTAATTCACATTTCTATGTTTGCTGCGTATGTGTTTAAATATTAGATTTTCTTGTTGCTGGATCATGTCTTGTTTTGGCTCGATGCAACTCTTGCTCTGTGGGACTTTGGCAAAATTCTCAACGTCATTTTAACTGGGTTATTATTGTTCCTTTAAAGTCTGCAGGCAAGCACAGCTTACACCAGATTGCATCAACAAAACCTACAAGCAGCTTTTATTGTGAAAAGACAGAAGTCAAAAGTGTTTCAATTTGAGCAAATTGTAGAACCTGCAATGACAAATCTACACTTTTCTTAGGTTATTAAATGTTTCCAGTGACATTCAGATAAAATTCCCAAAACTTCGATGACCTCTGCCAGGTTTTCCATGACAGCTGGGATGGCAGTGTGTATATGTGGAGTGTGCAGTGTGTGTGTGTGTGGGGAAGTAGAGGGGAAGGAGGAGGGAAAGGAGGGCGACTAATGTCTTCCGAGGAGCGAGAGGAGAGGAATGAGACACTTTGGCCAAGACACAGCAGTAACTCTCTACTCTCGTTAGACTGGCCCTGTTATTCCTAGTACACACACACACACACACACACACACACACACGGGCCCTTGCAGCAGGTGGGCCTTTTGATTTGTCACCCAGGAAGAACCGTGTCTCATTTGCATACAGATGCCTCCTTCAGCGCTTAGGAAGAGTGCACACACACACATGCATGCACACACACCCGCACACACACACACACACACACACACACACACACACACACACACACACACACACATGCACATACACAAATACAAACACACACACACACACACAGTGTCTTCAGTCCTCCCCTCTAGACTGAGCCCCATACAAGCCTCTCTTTCTTTTTTCCTTCGTTCTGTCTTTTGCTTGTCTCCCTTCCTCCCCTCTTTCTCTTCAGTTCTTCTCGGCTTTGCAGTGATTTTGGTGAACAAACCCCAGGAGATTGGAAACCATGTCTGTGTCCCTGTATGTGTGTGTGTATGAGTATTTTTATATATATCTCACTCCTCTGTGCAAATGTACAAACTTTCTATGGATTTATGTGCTCATGCAAATGTTTTTTTTTTTTTACTGTATAAATTTGCATTTGTGTAAGTGAATTTATCATTTTGTTCCTTTACTTGTGTATGCACTGTGTGTGTGTGTGTGTGTGTGTGTGTGTGTGTGTGTGTGTGTGTGTGTGTGTGTGTGTGTGTGTGTGTGTGGGCATCTTGGAGGCTCTTGCACCTTGCATCTGTTCTAGCTGGCAGAGCTACCAGGAGTCTGCCGGTGTCAAACAACGGCGGCTTGTATGTAGACCCCAACCCTGAACTAACACACACACACACACACACACACACACACACACACACACATACACACCCAAGACAACACGAATGAGAGCTGAATTTCAAACTAAATAAATACTTGGAGATCATGGTGGAGTTTAAAGTCGAGGGAAAAAGAGTGTAAATGCAGCTGGGCTGAACAGAGGACAGGACGGTGTGAAATGAAGCTTTACGGGAAAATTATTCACAACGTTGAGTGATTATTTCCAAAATGCATCGCACTGGAATTCATATTTCTGACTGCCAAAAACTTGGTACGTTTCAACAAACTCAAAGTAAAAACAAAGCAAAACTTTGCACATGAAATTTAATTTCACACTTGCAAAAAAAAAAGATATTTTAAACTGTGCAAGCCCAACGTGTTAAACTTAATTTCATCAGGATTATCTCTACCAAGTCCTGGCCAAAACTGCGACACAATTATGTGACACAAACCCAAACATTTTGGGCTGGAGTCATAAACATGGCAAATATCTGACAGAAAAAGCACTTTCTTTGTCTCCTGTGTGTCCATTTGCACATAGAAACTAACATGAATTTGTGACACGAATCCCAGGCTGAAGCTCTGCGACGTATTAAAGAGCGGCACACTGTGCGTGCGACAAGTCTCTAGCAGAGCTGGAGAAACGTCATGCTGTGATTGGCTGGAGGGCAGCGATTACATCAGAGACTCCTCGGGCACTATGGCAATACTGAGAAGTCTCTGGTTTAACTGGAGGTGTTTTTTGTTGCGTATACGTCTGCTGACGCCTTGTTGCAGAATGAGCACATGAGCTCCAGACGTTAGTTTACTCCTTACAGGATCCCTGGAGGCTGAAAATATTATTCCAGAGAGAAAAGTATTCATTGTAGTAATGTAGTAGTAAGGCCATATAAATGTGCTTCACTACATCATCATTCTACCACCTGCCACTGAGTACACACAGCTGAACTGGATGCATATGAAGGCACTAAAATCTTGACACAACGATTGTTTTTCCACGTGGTTTGAGGTTATACAAAGTGGAGGCAGAGAAGGAGTCAAACCACAGAGAGACACTGTGAGATTTCACAGCTCTCAGTTGTGGAAATGCTGTTTGTCTGGATGATTTTGTGTCTTTACAAGTTGCGGTAAAAACTTGTCAACCTGCAAAACCTTCACTCTCAGTGCATTTCATTTATGTTACAACATCCCCTCCTGGCAACTACGGCATGAATGGTGTTTTCATGGTTGTGTTTAGGCAACTCTAAACACTTGGTTGAGGTTAGGAAAAGCTTGTGGTCTTAAGTATTGATGCTGACTTGAAGCATATGACAGGATCTGTTGGCTTTTTCCGTGTTTAACCAAACCACCATCTTTCCCTCACCAGCCCAAGAGTCTAACCCTACTCTATCCCAACTCCCTGCTGCATTTGTGATTTATAAGGATGCAACACGGATGCCCTTGACTGCATTTTATGGCGCACACAGTTGCATTTGCTGCACTTTCACATACAGTTCGAAACAGCATGCTGGTGCTCAAACAAACAACCCAAACCTTTGACTCCCAGCAGGACAGCACTACCCCCCCCCCCCCCCCCCCCCCCCCCCCCCCCCCTCTGCTCCAGTCACATGTCTAACCAGGGCAGAATTAAGAGTTTAGACAAATACAATTTCACCTCTGATCCTGTAATCCTGATCTGTTGGACTGTGTGTGTGTGTGTGTGTGTGTGTGTGTGTGTGTGTGTGTGTGTGTGTGTGTGTGTGTGTGTGTGTGTGTGGAGGGTGCAACATGAGCCCAGTCAAGGCCCCTCTGTCTCTGAGGACTCACAACCTCTGTCACCACAAACATAGGGCCACACACACATACACACATATCCCTGTACTTCTATCTTTGTGAGGACACTCACTGATATAATGCATTCCCTAACCATCACAACTAAAAGCTGAACCCCAACCCTTACCCTAACCTAAACCTAATTTTAATCTCAACATTAAAGGGGACAGATCATGAAAAACTCACTTTTGCAGTGTTTGTGCTCATACATTTTGGTATCTGGAGTTCCTACCAACCCCCAAACTGTGAAGCAAGACAACCCAGCCAGTATCTGTGGGCTGTCTAGATGAGAATATGTGATTCAAGCCATGCCGTTGTGGCTCCTCTTCTTTATTTATCATCCACAGTTTGAGAACCAACTTTTCAACCGTGAACCATGTTTTCTCTCAAACCAAGCACAGCAGACTGGACTCAAAAATACAAAAATAATGTCTTTTTTGAACATTAAGGCATGTAAACATGCTCTAGTAGAAACCCCAAATACAGATATGAACCCAAGGAAGGTGCCCTCAAACAAGCCTTTGATGAAGTCCAAAAATGTCCTCACTCTGAAGGTCTAGGACTCAGATCGGTCCTCACAAGTATAGCTGCACAGCACAAGTACACACACAGGGACAACATACTGTAGCTATTATAAATCCATAAATCTATCCCACAGTGATGAAACAAGGCTCCAGTTCTCAGTGTTGTGTTGTGTTGTCGCAGCGATGCCACTCAGCAGTAAAACTCAAACAACTAGTTGTGTGTGTTCATATATCTGTACATGTGTGTTTTAACATGATGAAAAACTGATGGGTGAAGACTGAGATAATGAAATGTTTCCTTAATGTGTCACAACACTTTGCACGGATCCATCTATTCATCCTGATGCACTCCCTCCATCCTTCACTTCCTTTATAGAATGGATAGATAAATGTTCTCCATCCATCCATCCATCCATCCATCCATCCACCCATCCTGCTTTCATGTTCCTTTTTATTCACTGTTTAACTGTTTCTCATCCATCCACTAATGATGACAAAACTGTAAATGTGTAAAAGTATTTAAGGATGAAGTTTTCCTTTACTTTCTCATTGCCCATCATCCATCCATCCATCCATCCATCCATCCATCCATCCATCCGTCCATCCATCCATCCATCAAAGCTTCGGTGGTGGTGGTGTCTTACCGGGGTAGAAGTCTTTGGATTTGGACAGTTTGATGGTGGCTCCGGTCTCTTTCTGCAGCTGGACGATGGTCTGACCTCCCTTGCCGATGATAGAACCCGCCGCATAGCTGGGAATCAAAACCTTCAGGAAGTACTCGCCTTCCTCTGTAGCAGAAAACAGGAAACAGGAAGTCAGAGAGAGCTACTGCTCTGCATGTTGATTTTCCTTTAAATACAGCTGAAAAAGAAAAATAATGCATTACTAGTCTGTTTGAACCTTTGCCCTCATGCCTGCCGTTTGTTTCTTGCATTTTTGAACATTTTGGTAAAGTAAAAGCAAAATGTAGGAAAAACAGTTTCTCATCCAACACAGGGATCATCTTGTTTGAATGCGTGTAAACTGTGAAGGGGAAGCAAAGTGTTCGTCTAATCACAGTCTGACAGAACAGATGCAAGCTGGTGCTGCATCACTACGCCAAAGCACAATCATTTGTCTTCCTATCCGTCTCCCCCGCCTCTGCTCCCTCTCAACCGACCATCCAAAGCTTCCTCAAGCCGCATAAATCCATCCAATCACATCAAACGATGACTGATATCCATGACAACTAATTATTTCCATAATCGGATGATTCCGTTATCTCTCCCCTTTCTCTGCACGTCCATTTGTGCGAGCCTCTAAACACTCTCTCCAGATTGGTCTGATCTAATTTCAGCGTCGGGCCCGAGGAATCTGGTCCTTGTCACCGCCTCAGCGCGAGGGGAGGGGGCTGAGGAATACGCCGCTCGGCGCTTTTGTTATTAAAGCTAATCAGATTCAACGCTTGTGGATGCGAAACCTCGCGAATGCATAACACCACATGCCCGCCATGCCACACACACACACACACACACACACACACACACACACACACACACACACACACACACACTTATTAACATGTGCAGACCAGCCCACACAAACAAACACAAAGCAGATTCAGATATTTGTGTCCTTCTAACACGGAGAACTCTGGATATGAAAGGAAGACGTCGTCTGTTTCTTGTGGCCTCGTGTTGACTGTTCAGCACTGAGCTTGTTCGCCACGATGGAAGAAAGATGTCTACGCGTGTCGTCACAAGCTGAAGCTGCATTCGGATCTTTATGGAAAAGTACATTTGTCTAATCAGCCTGATGGAGGACAAGCAGAAGAGACCAGCTATTCCTCCTTTTAAAAAAGTGCCAGATTTCATTCAACTTTGACCAAATTAAATTTGAATAAGTTCACCTTTCAGGTCAGGGTGGACCGGTGGGTCAAAAATACCAGACTTTCATCCTGGAGACTGGTGTTTGTGTCCAGTGTAAAATCAGAAGTAAACACTGATTTATTTGTCACGTAATTTACTTACTAAAGTAATGTCACTTCCAGAGTTTTTTTAAGCCAAATAGCCAATCTTTTCCTACAACTAAATAAGTTGTTTACTGCCTAAACCTAAGGAAAATATTGTATGCATATAACGAGCAAAATTTGTTGGATTGTATGCATCAAGACAGCAACTAGACCTCATACTGTACAAACCATCCAGGTGAGTTTACATGAGCATGTTCTGTGCAGTTTACTGCAGTAATCTTGATGTCAGTAGGACCAACCAAAATACAAAGCTTTAATTAAAACCTCCAGCGGCTCTCTGCTGTATCTGCATGGCTACGAGTGTGTCGACTAACTTAATGATATTTGATATTCTTAATGTTAGTTAATGTCTGTCTTTTCTGTAATTTGCCGGACTCTCACCAGAATACAGAACAAAGCGCTTCAGTGCTTTTGTGCTTCAGTTTTTGTGAAAAATACGCACTGAAGCGAAGGGAGATATACCAAAGGGTCAAAGCACATTTGAATCATCTTGGGTTCATTCACAGCGGGGACACTTTCAGTGACTTCAATCAGTGACACGCTGACCTGAAGCGGGAACCTGCAACCTTTTGGTTGTAGCCTGCTGCTTTTTGACAATACAGTGAGAGAGAACATAGACTGAACCTCACATACTGACACCGACGGGCCACAGCAGCAGAAGTCTCTTTCAGGAAGAACCACCGACCGGTCCGTCGGTACAGAACCACATACAGTAACAGATCTGGAGGCGCTGTGTCAGAGGTGTGTGTGTGTGTGTGTGTGTGTTCGTGCAGGTAGATAAAAACAAATCCCTCCCACTCTGAAACAGACTTTCCTTTGTTACCATGGCAACGATATCAGGCCAAATAAAGAGCAGCACCTCCTCGCACTAAAGGGCTGTTTCACCGAAAGATCTCTATTGCTTTTGAAACTGACACTGTCCGCCAAAAACTGATGAAAATAAACACACTTAATATGGCTCTAAAGAAGTTGCCATTACACTGTAGTTATATTATAACTACAGTATGCATATTGAGCATGCATATTATGCATGGACATATTTGTCTCACACCTCAGCATATATTATCTAATAAAACATATAAATATTAAAGGTTCAGTCCACTCAAATTGCAGACAGATGCATATAAATATTGTCAGCACTTTGAACAGCAATAATCTCTCGCCTTCACATCAACAGTAATGTGGAATAAAAATAGATTTCATTCCTTTGTATAATTCTCCTCAAAATCTACGTTTTTGAGATTGTGAATCTAAGAGATAGTTTCTAACATGGTCTCTGATTCAGTGTTTCTCAGCTTCCCTCCCCAGCAGCATTCTTCATCTTTGATAATCCAGGACACAGAACCTCAGGAGGCAGATTAAAATAGGATTATTATTACGGGGGCACACTTTCTCACAAGGCCGAGGCACCTTGTAACACACGAGGAGGAGATGCTGAACTGTACGCATGCAAAATATCATAATATGCTGCTTTGACTGTGAGGTGGACAGACCTGGTTTAACCACATGGATGATTCATGAGCTCATTATGAAACGCCTTTTTAATAGCTATAACTCCCATTAAATCCCTTTAACACTTACATTGCAGCAAAACAAAAGTGGAGCAGAGGTGTTTGTGACATCTCACTATAAATACATTTAATTAGTAAAAGACCCTCCACACCCACAAACGTGTTTTCAGTTATTCTGCAGGTTGATAATCATTTGGCAAAGAGATGCTGGGAGTTTGAATCATATCGGAAAATATTCTCAACTCAAGACCGTTTAAGGATTGTGCTGTTGGACATGTGAGGGTTAAAAACACTGTGAATCCATAATGTAAAATTAAATTTAATTACATTGAATGTGTTTAAAACTGAATTTCCCCACTGTGGGACTAATAAAGGAATATCTTTCTTTCTTTCTTTCTTCTTTCTTTAGCGATTCAGACAATCGTAGCTCTCTGACTATCGAATGTCTGGGAATTTCTAAATGCAAAGTTGTTGCTAGAACGGACATGGATTCAGACTGGCCAATCACAACTGTCCCTCTACATGTGTGGGGACGTCTGTTGGCACGTTAGCAGAGCATCTGCAGCGACAAACCTTCTGTGCGAGTGTTTCTGCTACAACAGTGTTTACAAGCACACAACTTCAGCATCACTCGTCACTCATCATCAGCCGCCGGGGTCGGGACTTCTGCATCACTGACCCAAAATGAAGGACTGCGGTAAAGACTTAGGGTTGGTTCTCTATTTTCTACTCTGCTGTTAAAGTCTATAATTGGTTCCACCCAGTTTTAACAGCAAAACCAGGGAGATTGTCCTCATTCCCTACGAGTGACTCACTGATTTGTGAGTTCACTATATGCCAAACTAGAAACATCAGAGATTTCAGAAAGATCCAAGTTTCGCAGGTGTAACTAAGATCTGTATGTTGAACGCAGTAGATACTGTGTGTGTTGTAGTAGAACAGTGTTCAGAGTGTTAAATACTGGGTGGACTCTGCTCTCATCTCCGAGTGTTCAGCCAAGTCAAAGCATGAGCACACAGACAGGAAACCTGACACTCCCCTGCCTTCCTCAGCCCTCCTAGTGATGAAGTACAAACTGCAGGGATCTCAGACATGATGCATAGAGGAGGAAGAAAAAAAAATCACTATTTCATTTGTCTAAAAAAGTTGAACTTCCTTTGTTAAACATTTTGTGTTAATGAGAAATCCCCTGATGTGCATTAGTAAGCGAGGTGTTTTCAGTTCAGATTAAATTATCTTCCGTTCAGACTTGTTACTAACTGGAGCTCCAGCTAGATGTTTCCAAACTAAAACCACCTGATCTTCTCCTCGTCTTCCTCTTTTCTCCATCCTACTATCTATTCGTCCTTCTATCGTCTGTGTGTTCCTTCTCTCCTTCATCTCCTGACTGAAGCTGTATAATAGGCACATTTCTCAGAAGCAGTCAGAGCCACTTGAGGGGCATAAATGATGTGAAATGTGCAGAAACAAACCTCACAAAGATGTTTGTGTGATCAAAATACCAAAACATAGCAGAACATTGCAGCTACTGTACACTCATCTAACAAGTTCATCTGTGTAACATAAGTTGAAAGCAAGATTACTGAGTTTTATAATATTCCTTTTTTTCCACAGCTTCTTGATTTCTGCACTGGATCTCAGTTGAAGTTGAAGTTGAAGTATTGATTTCTTAAGTAAGTAGCTGTGTATTAAGCAGGATAATGTACAGCTCGTGGGTCACTGCTATGAAATAAACCTCTTCGAGGGTCGCGATCCACTCCTCCGCCCTCCGTGTCAGGATGTCGGGGTGGCATCACCTTACCTGAGTTTATTTCACAACGATGACAGCCTCGCTGTACTTTATCTCTTACTTGTTGAATACGCTTCACCAGCTGTATTTCAGCTGTGTCTCTCGTAAACCTGGTGTTTGAATGGACGTGGAAGATTTTTAGCCCTGAAGCTTCAGCTGCACTGTGGCACGTCAGATTTAGTTCACAACAGGCTCCTCATCCTCACTTTTTCTCATGTGAGCATGGTGACTAACTTTCTACTGTCCGTCTTTATATTTTCATTTTAGTCGAGCTGGCTGCACAGTGACAACAACAGAGCGACGCTCATCGAGTTCTTGCTCTCTGATATTAACGACGCTCACAGCAGCACTTTGTTTTTCAGCCTGAAGATGTGCGACATGGTTGTGGCCTAAAACTGTCGTCTGTCTTTTCCTCTTTACCTTTCTCTCCCCCTCTTTCCTTTCATCTCCCCTGTTTTCCTTTCACATCCTCCTCTTGTTTCCTCTTGTCTCCTTTCCTCTCAATCCTAGTTACCTCCTCCTCCTCTCATCTTCTCTTTCCTTTCATTTAATTTCCTTTCCTTTCATTTTCCCTCATCTCTCCTTTCCTCAGCTCTCCTTTCCTCATCTCTCCTCTCCTCATCTCTCCTTTCCTCATCTCTCCTCTCCTCATCTCTCTTTTCCTCATCTCTCCTCTCCTCATCTCTCCTCCCCTCTCCTCATCTCCCCTCCCCTCTCCTCCCTTCTCTTCATCTCTCCTCTCCTCATCTCCCCTCTCCTCCCCTCTCCTCCCTTCTCCTCATCTCCCCTCCCCTCTCCTCCCTTCTCTTCATCTCTCCTCTCCTCATCTCCCCTCTCCTCTCCTCATCTCCCCTCTCCCTCTCCTCATCTCCCCTCTCCTCCCCTCTCCTCATCTCCCCTTTCCTCTCCTCATCTCCCCTCTCCTCCCCTCTCCTCCCCTCTCTTCCCTTCTCCTCATCTCCTCCTCTCCTCATCTCCCCTCTCCTCTCCTCATCTCCCCCTCTCCTCCCCTCTCCTCATCTCCCCTCTCCTCTCCTCATCTCCCCTCTCCTCTCCTCATCTCCCCTCTCCTCCCCTCTCCTCATCTCCCCTCTCTCATCTCCCCTCTCCTCCCCTCTCTTCCCCTCCTCTCCTCATCTCCTCCTCTCCTCATCTCCCCTCTCCTCTCCTCATCTCCCCTCTCCTCCCCTCTCCTCCCCTCTCTTCCCTTCTCCTCATCTCTCCTCTCCTCATCTCCCCTCTCCTCCCCTCTCTTCCCTTCTCCTCATCTCTCCTCTCCTCATCTCCCCTCTCCTCTCCTCATCTCTCCTCCCTTCTCCTCTCCTCCATGTGCTGCAGTGACCCACTTTGAGTATGAAGCCTTGGACTGACCTGCTTTAGATAGAGGCTAGCTAATTATAACCAGCCTGTATTAATAAGGCAGGGGAATTGGTAAATACGAAACACACACACACACACATATGCATGCACACATGTAACACCCCCTCCACGAACAGACCGTTTCTGCCGTCTCATAAACAAGCCTACACACCAACATGGCGTCATGACTCATCATGTATATAAGTGGATGTAATGAGTGACTCACGTTCATCACTTGTATCTGTTGTCTGTAACACTTGTACATGTTGCCATGGCAAACATTAAAAATGAATTTAAATATGCAGAGCAAGACATACACAATTCAATTTACACACACAAAAAATATAGATTTTTCAAAGCTCCTGTAACCTACATCCTGTGCACCTGTGCATGCTGTATAAAAACACTGATTGCATCTTTAATGTTTTGGATGATGTCCATTGATTATTTCTCATACAGACAATAGTTTGGGAAGGGTCAGTTTACCACCCCAGGAAGGGGTAAAAACCATCGTTCAGCTCCTGTGTACCATAAGAAACAGCACTGCAGATCTCCAGTGTCGACTTTGTTAACAGGGTTATGTAACACAGATTGAATTACACTTTGGAAATAAGCTTTTAGCAGGTTTGATAACTGCCATGACTCAATTTTCATAAATATGAACTTAAAAAAGTGCGCTGCACTATCTGCCTCTTCCTCCCACACTGCGCCATGGTGAATGACTGTTTACAGAGAAGTTTTATCAACATTCCTCCACTTTTATCAGCTTTATCTGCTCCTTCTAAAAGCCTCTGACATGCAACAGCCCGAGCATCTTTCTGCCGAGCTCTTTTTAAAGATGCTTCTGGTTTCATAGCGAAACATTAAAGAGCGCCTTGTACATCTAAGACACATTAGCCGACTCTTAAGGATGTGATGTTCTGACTGTGTGTGCACTTTATAAAGCAGTTTGTTATAAAGCACTTAAAGCTAAAAAAAAAGGCTTCATAAATCTATGTGTTCTTGATTTTCCACCAAATGTGACGGTTTAAACAAACTTAAAATAAAAGTACACCATACAGTAAATGCATGATAACATGAGTCAAAACAACTCACGCTTAGCTGTTTTGTTCTGTGGCTCTACAGTATATCTATATACATAAATACTGCAAATAATGAGTGAGGAAACAGGCTTACAGGCCCTGATGAGACAGAGCATGTTTAAGCAGCTTGAGGCAGCTTTTTGTAATTTTCAATGAGAGTAAAGTGTTTTGTGCGCTGTGTTTTTCCACTTTGTGCGCCTTGCATTTTTACAGGAGCTCCCTGAACGCCTCAAGTTGAAGTTGAGTCGTTAGCATTGTTTTCTGATTGCAGCAACTTTTGCTGGATACCTGGAGCTCTAACTTTACCAAGTGTAAGTCAAGTCGAGTCAGTTTTATTTGTATAGACCACATTCACTGAACAATCTGTGCAGGAAATTACACCCAGTGTCTTTTACAGTGCATCAGAGTTTTTTTAGATCTTTTTTCAGATCCTCTTCTGTGATTTTTTTTTTTTTTTTTTTTTTTTAATAGATCTCTGATTAATAATGGATCAAGCCTGAGCCTTTTCATAGCCCCATTCACTATGAGATGAAAATATATGACATTATTATTAGGTGCTTTGTGATCTTATGTTTTTCCATAGTCACTGTGTTCATCCTTCTTTGTATTTTGATAAAAAGGTGGATTCATGAACACAGGTTTTCTGCATGCTACCAATAATGAGAAGGGAAGTGGTTATTTCTACCAGCCTGTCTTTTGCTGAGTAATGTTTGCTCTGATGGAGGTCTGACAGACCAAAAGCTTAGTATCAAACAATCTATTCAAATACTGCATAGATCTAGTGTGCAGAAATCGTTTCTATTATTCTATTATTTTTAAAAGGGAAAATGGAGGAAACCATAGTAATTGTGATCTGAACGGAAAACAGCAGGAGGGAAATCAGTGCGGTACTCGAGATTTCAAGAAAGTTGTTCATTCATTAGTGCTATGAACTACTGCATTTAGTTCATTGTTTGTATAAAAGCTTCAGTAGTTTTGGCGTCACTGGGCAAAACTTCTACAATAACCTTTCAGCATTTTGTAATTCAAATATTCTGAGACAAAACTAGACACCTGCTCCTCCTTTTTCATCTTTAAAAAAATCAATAATAATAATAATAATAATAATAATAATAATAATAAAAGCTGCAGCAAACTGCTAAAACCACTCTGTCTGATTGAGTGTTTTCCACCTGTAAAACGCACTCTGTCTGACCAGGTTCATGAATTAGACAGAAAGGATGCTTTTGTACCCGAACTGATGAAAGTTATTTAACATCAGAGTTGCATTTTTGAGAGAAGCTGCTTTCATATTTGAGACATCTTGTTCCCATTTTCATCGACTTCACTGTGGAGAACACAAAGGTAATCCATAATGTTGTGAAATGATCCCGCTGCTCGTGTCACCGGTGTCATCCCTCGCTCTCAAAGAGCACAGTTTGGTTACATTTTTTAAAACAGTTTCAGAAAAGCCAAACCTCATTCATCTTCCTGTCACAGTTGCAGATTCCAATTATGTGTAATTATACCCGGTGCTCCCTTCACTGTCATCCATCGTCCCAGGGGTGCAGGTGATACTCCGGCATGCCAATCTAACCGAGCATAATAAGCAGCCACAGGCTCTGCTCGCCACGTCTGACCCATCGGTGTCAACACTAACCTCAAAAACCGATATAAGGTCATGCAGCGCAGCGCCATATTCCATATTCTCACAGCTCAGCAAATTAAAAAGTGATGGTGAAAAACTTCTCCACTCGTAGGTGTTTAAAAACATGAGAAGTCAAACCTATTGAGGTCCGTGGCGACTTGCAGCACACTGCTGGCTAGTATCAGTGTGTTGGGAGAAGCTGCTGTCTCAGCATGATGTCAGACTCATTGTTCTCTGCTACTATTTTCTGCACTTGTTGATATGAAGCATCATCAAAGATCCAGCGTCTCAGCCTCCCGTGTGCAGCAACTCTTTCACGCTGACAACATAATGAGCATGTAAACTTTCATTCCAAGCAAGAACAAGACAAACACCATAATTACAGATGTGGTGATTGTTACTGATTACGTCTTAATGTTTGAGCTGTCACAAAGTATGGAGGGAGGATTTCGTGTGGTTTCAAAAAGGATGTTTTAGGATACAACAGCAATGTCCAGCCTGGTCGCACGAAAAGGCGTGTGAATAACAAGACGATGTAAATGTGTGCAGCAAGAATGCTGTTCTTGCAATATAAATGCACGTAAATATGCTACGCTAGCGGTGTAGAATAAAGAGGGAGAAAGACTGCTTATGGCGGGAGGGAGGGGGAGGTGGACGACTTTCAGCCGGTGTTTTGTAAGTTACGTTAGTGACATTAGTGACGTTCGTGACGTGTTTTCTGAACTTGTTGTTTTAATTGTACTTAGTTTATGTCCTTATTTAAAAGCCAATCATGACATTTTTCCTAAACCTAACTACTGTAAGTGGTTTTGTTACCCCCTGCTGGTACTGCTTGTAATGTTCACGCCTGTGCAATCACCCGAGAGCTGTGTCCAGCAAGTTTTGTAACTTTCTAAAAAAAGCAATCATGCAGCAGTTCTGTGTGCAGAAGCATCAATTTTAGGAGGGTTTGAACTTTTCCCTCATGGCAGCATGTTTTACTTTCTCTTTTTTAATATCAATAGTAATTGTTGTCAATAGTAGGTGTCTTACCTACCTGAATGTAGCTCTGGATGAAACGCCCTGTGTGTGTTGCGTTTACGTTCAAATACTGTCCACAGCTGTTGCCTTACTCAAAGCTTCCTTCAAATAGATGCTAATACAGTACAGTGCTTCATGATTGAGCTTAGTGGTGACGACGTGAAGTCAGGCAGCCCTGGTGTAGTTTGTTTTGTATGTAATTTTACTTCTGCCAATTGCATTTATGCTTCAAAAATCAGTTAATTTGTGATGATTATCTCAATGAACAAAACGTAGAAGCATCATAAACGTCTGTTTGCCACCGAGATTATTTTCTGATATAATCCAAAATCCAATGGAAAAATCCCATTGGCTTTTTGTGGAGGGAACCAGGGCAACTTCCTGGTTGGCCTACAAATATACATCATCCCTGCACCACTCTATAATGTTATAATGTCACATTTAGTTCAAGTGTATTTTTTATTTTTATTTTTCATCAATAATTATTTAAAGCAGAGATGCTAATGAAGGAAAAACATCTAGTTTTTCTCCTGTAGTTTTCCCAGCTGATTGAATTGACAATGTCTCAGTGGTCTTCGACCTCAACACAAACCACAAACACACATAAAGAACTTCAACATCGGGTTAGAAAATGGAGGGATTAACTTCAAACCACCAACTGTGTGTGTGTGTGTGTGTGTGTGTGTGTGTGTGTGGGATATGGTGTGTCTGCAGCTGTGTAGCTACAGTATACGGGGATGAGGGTCCATGTTTTCACTACTCTGAACAACATGCACACACACACATTCACATCCCTGTAGTTACAACACACACAGGAAGTACACACATTTCCTTTAACACGTCAAAAGGATTTGACAAAAAAACCCTCCCCTCTTTTCCTGCCTCTCTTTTTAAACTGTGGCCGACCACAACTCTCAGAAAGTTTGTTATGAGCTGGAGAGTAACCACGTTTCACCCTGCTGTGTGTTGTATGTTATGATTATAAGTTCATCAAACTGTCACTGTGTGTGTGTGTGTGTGTGTTCATGTTTGAGTCTCTGTGGGTCAAGATTGAGGGATTTGGGATGGGGGAGAGGGGGGTTGGAGACTTAGAGGTCGTTGATAATAAATAATAAATGGTCCTCCACAACGACATAACTGGATGAGTAAACAGTCCAATCTGTTGCTAAGGCCCCTGCGGACCCGCCAGGCCCAGAATAGGCTCTCCATGCTGGGGGATTGGAGGCTCAAATCCTGGGATCTGGTGTCCACGGGCCTGCAGGGGCGGGGGGCGGCTGAAGATCACAAATCCTTTCTCGTGTTCTGTTACTTTTCCTCACACGCCAACATACATAAAGTCACCTCCTCATAGCAGAAACAGAGGCTCTCAGTAGGCTGAGGCTTTCAACGGTTACAGTGACTGAATGGAGCTGATTCACATTTACACACTTGTTAAAAATTAAACTGAAATTGCTCTCTAAGAGTTTTTTGGACATGCATTCGTTTCACATTTAACAGTGCGTGTCACTGCTTTGTATCTTCATGCTTTAATTGTTGATATCTCTGTGTGCCACAGTCACCGAGACTAAATTTCTCTGAAGTTATAATAAGGTATTATTGTCTCTTTGAGGGGAATATATCTCTCTCTGTCACTGAGGCAAATGGCAGCTTCCATTTTCAATGTTTAGTACTAGTTATATGTAATTAACATATTGAGGAAGCACTATTGTTTGGTATTCTCATCAGATACCAACTTGTTATCACACATCTGATGAACTGGATGTGTTGCACTTTTTATCATAATTAGTAAATATAATGTTGGTTTTGTATACGAAGCATTCATTTAGAATTCACACAAGCAATACAATAAAACGTATCCTGGATTTGCAGCATTTCATGAGGGTCTAAGTGCTCTTTGTGATGCGCTTCTACCTTGACGAAACTATAAATCTGAGAATGTATCAGAAATCAGCTCTAAATACGGACGATTAGCAGTTTAATTCCCAAAGCTTCACAATCTGTCGTTACAAACTAAAAATGGGTCAGATGACCCCAAGTGGTCCAGACCAGAATCTTGTGCAGTTTTGTGTAGAAACGTTAGATGTGAATACCACATTAGGAGGGGGTGGGCGGTCTGAAGTGTATCAGTGTGAACACAGCTTGGCTGATGAACAGGGGCTCTGGTATGGAGGCTCTGAGCTCTGGGGACTTGGAAAATATTCATCTCCCCTAAGCAGGGAGAGTTAAGGGGGGCAAGCTTTGTCCAACATACCCCCTCCAGTCCTCTGCTCTTTTGTTTGGGAGGTAGCGTTCACACACACACACACACACACACACACACACACACACACACACACACACACACACACACGTAAAGCTCTCCAGCAGTGAGGCTTTGACCAGCTGTCTTCGATCTGAAAGATGGCCGTCGTCACTCATAAACGCAGAGAGCGAGCAGAGGAAGGCGAGCAGGAGGAAATCTCTCTGTCTTTATGTGAATGTTCCACTTTTCCCACCTCATATTTTCAATTTACATTTGACATTTTAGGCGGTGACTTTCAGTGCACACAAGGATCCAAATTTTAATTTAATTTAATTACTATAAACTACCAGCTGTCGCTATAATGCCCTTTGAATAATCAAATATTTATAGAAATGAGAAAAGTTTCCTATTGTTAAGTCTTATTCAAAGATACACATAACATACTTGGAGTGACTAATGAGGGCTTTCATTCCTAAATGCTATGTATCTACATTTTGAAGCCAGTTTCTGCAAATCACAAACAAATGTGCTCTTTAGAAAAAGAGCTTTTTCTCTCTTAAAGGTATGAAGATGACTCATAACAGCAGCAGCAGCAGCAGCAGCATATATTACTCTGTTTTGATTTCATGCCAGCAATCATTTTCTTAGAGAGGCTGTTTTTAAAATGGAGAGCATTTCAATTTGAAAATGACGCACAACTCTTTTTTAAAGAAAAGTGATAAGTGGCTCCTGTTATTTGAAAAGATTTTGCAACAAAAATCTGAATAAATTATAGAATTATAAAAATGATCACTAAAAAAAACAGATCTACACGTAACAACTGCAGAAATGTGAAACAGAACAGAAAAAGAGCCTGTTAGTGACAGATGTGGTAATCTGTTTATCATAAACAGAAACTAAAGTAATCTGATGGAAGAACGACATCCTGCTACAGTTTGAATAGAGGCTAAGGGAGAACCAATCACATGCCTCCATATTGTAACGATGCCCATCATTGGAGCGTCTGTGTAGAAATCGAAGCAGACATGGTGATGGTGGCTACGTTAACAAAGATAACTGAAGCAGTCGCCGCCTTTCTCTCCCTTCAGTGTTTGTGTGTGGAAACTGGTGTGTATTGTTCATGGACCAAGGCTATTTCAGAGGAGGGGGCCCTTCCAGTCGTCCTCGCTGCATCGGCCCTTTCATCGCTCCTTTATCCATATTCATCGCCGCCCCGCTCTCCTCACCTATCAGCAGCCAGCTAGCTGTGACCGGCGCCTCGCTCCACCAATCGCACGCCTCCCTTTGTGGGAATATTCCCACCTCTCAGCGCCTTCACCCCACCCTGTACAATGGCTTCTTTTTTTTACTTTGACGCAGTGGATTGAAAAAAAAAAAAAGAGAAGAGCAGAGGGTGGAGGAGGAGAAGGAGAGTCGCAGCTACCACAGTCCTGCCAACGGCGGCTGCAAATCGATCGACAGCCTCGGAAACGGTTGCCGAGCGAGCGTCGTCAATGGCAGCCTGCGATTGATGAAGGGGGTGGGCGGAGGATGAAATGACAGGAGGACGAGGGTGAAGGAGGACAGGAGGAGGAGGAGGGTGCAGTCGTGATGGTCTGAAGTAGAGCATGATTAGTATGGATGAGAAGGAGAGGAAGATGGAGGGAATGGAAGAGGAAGAGAGGTTCGCGAGTGAACAAACAGGCGTGTCGCAGAGGAGAACGCCGTGTTCTGCAAGATACCGAGGATGAAGCACGAGTGTGAGCCGTACCGCTCTCTTTGTGTTTCAGAAAAACACTGCTCGACATTCATGGGTGAAAATTACAATTCTACATATTTTGTAAAAAAACATAATATTTCCTTTAAATAATCTCCTTATTTCTATGTATTGTGGCTCACACTGTCGCAGGCCTCGTTGTATTTAGGACTGAACCCGTCAGCCAGCGTGGAGCTTCGTCCCCCTCGGCCCGGACAGCCGATCAATGTTAGGAAGGCAGCTCTCCTTTGTATGGACGTCCCGAAAAAAAAAAAAAGATGCTCCGCTCAGCTCCAGGAGCAACAGAAGACACTGGGATCAATAGCATCAAAGGCCCTGTCTCATACAGCCAAGGCTCACTACCCAGCATGCATGTGTGTGCATCCATCTGCAGCGCCATCATCATGTGCACACCCCTTCATCTCCCTCATTAGACGGCATCTCTGCTCTTTGCTTATTGCAACTTAAGTCAGACAGAGAACACAAAGTCAACACACACACACACACACACACACACACACACACACTTCCTGCGTACAGCTAGTCCCCTGATGTCACTTGGCAAGGGCATTTCAAGGCCCCCCTCCTCCGTCCCAACACCGGCTTGCCAGTCCATCCATTTACTAAATGAATGTATTATATCTTACAGACAGCAGAGAAGAGAAGAGACTATAATAAAAATTGATGAAAGGACTGAAAGGTCTGCGTCCAGGTCAGCAAACTTTTCCCTGACTGTTAAACCTGTAGGCGTCCCCACTCACATGTTCATATTCTGACCACCTACGTGAAAATCGAAAAAAAAAAAGGAAAACATCCAATTTATTTTGTGTGCGCTTGCATAAGACTTCTTAATGGCTTATACAAGCAGTTTTAGCCTGAAACGTAGCATCTGTTTACAGTGGACAGAGTCCTTTATGTTAGCTGCTGTTATATTGGACTATCAATGTAAACTAATATTTAGTTTCTAGCGTCAGTGGAATATTTTAACCTCCCACAGATTGTTTTCCACCGAGAAGAGACTAAAATTTGTGATGAAAATTGGGCTGCACAATTAATTTAAATGTTACTTGACTTGAGAAAATATCTTATATGTTTAGTATACATCTCCACAAACATCACATCATAATCATTTCTAATGTTTTTCAATGAAAACTAGAATAATAATGTAAAAAATATTTTCCCTCTAATATTGCAAATCATATGCCAACTGCAATATCATTCAAAATAATCACAAGTAGATATTTTTTTCACAATGGTTCAGCCCTGGATGAAGATAGGGTTTTTTCAATTTGGGGCTTAGAAATGTAAAATGTAAATTCAGTATATTATCATTACAAATAATACAAAGCATGTACTGCATAACAGACGTTTCTGTGCCGTATGCATCACTTCAGTCCCGGCTCTAGTGCAACAACAGTAATGCTTCAATATTTCAACCTGTATGAATCTCTGCAGTAAAAATAGAAATACTACAGTGTAGAAACACTCTGTCACAAGTAAAACCTCTCCATTGAAAATGTTACGTAAAAGTACAAAAGTGTTAGCATCAAAATATACTTGCAGTACCAAAAATTAAAGTACTGAATCTGCAGAATGACTCATTTCACAGTGTTATGTTATTATGGAATATTGTATTATATTACTGTAAATAATACTGAATACATTGCAGCCAATTTTAGATGCTGTGCGTACTACTGGGTAGATTAGTAGTATTAGTACTTTAATGTAAAATGTAACTAATAAAATCTAGATTTGAAAAGTAAACTAACTCCAGCTGTCAGGTAAATATAGTGGAATAAAAATGTATAATATTTACCTCTGAGATGCAGATAAGTAGAAGTATAAAGTTGCCGGAAATGGAAATAAATTAAAAAGAAATACTCAAGTAAAGAACGAGTACCTCAAATTTGTACTTAAGTACAGTACTAGAGTAAATGTACTTAGGCCCTTTCCACCTTTCTGTTTCCAACAGATGGTCAGTAGACTTGGATGTTGTCACATCCGGAATCATTTTGACCACTTGATATTCACATTTCCATGTAAATAAGCTGTTTCACAGGAAATTAATACATTCTTTATTTTACTTTTTATTTAGTTAAAAATGTATTAGAGGATAAACCCCGTGTGATGCACGATCTCGTTTTCATGGGGGTCCTTGACTATGAGCTTTTTCTCCAAATAAATCATCTGAGCTAAAATTTTAAAAGTCTTTAAAATGCTGAACCCTGATTGGCCGACAGCAGCAGATACTGACTGGAAGATTTTTATTCATTCAGCCAATCACGATCAAGTCTGGCTTTGAAAATGCTCCAGGTTTAAACCTCTGAAACTAAATCAAATATTAACAATGAGCTCATTAAACGCCTCTGATCATATATGTGCACGATCAGAGGGAAATCAGAATAGCTTTAATGTGGAGGGGGGCCCTGCTGGGTCGGGGTGAGGGGCAGCGGAGGCACAGAGATAAGAATGGGTTTGGGTTAGTGGATTAGAGGGCCGGTGGGGGTGGGGTGGGTGGGTGGGTGGGGCTGTGAACAGCAGCTACTGCAGCTACTAATTGATCTTCTCATCTTTAAGACCTTCAGCTTTTATGAGACGTAGCTGTGATTTATGACCCTCGGGGTTGTAGTGGTCCCACGTCGTCTTGTACGTCTACAGTCTGACAGCTGACCAGCTCTTTGTCTCTAATGTTGCTTCCTCACACATTCAAACACACATCTGGATAAACCCCGGACACAAACCTGCCTGAAGCTCAGTGCAACAAAGTCCATCTTTTCCAGCCCTCTTTGAATTAAATCTCTACTGATATCATAGATCTGAATAATGATAATTTCCTGCTCTAATGAAGAGAAATATATCATATTTAAAAGCTTTCTTCTCTCGGTTCGAGCTCTACACATTACGTTTCAATCTACCTGTGAAGAATGAAAAAGGTTAAAACTACAGCAGCTGCATGGTGCGTACGGTAGCCATCACATATCACACTCTGAGCACAATCAGTGAATGAACATTTGAACATCAGCAGTCATAAACCCAAATGTTTTGATGATATGGCTAGCATGAGGTCAAAGGTCATCAGAACTCATCTGTGCAGTAATGTTGGGTATCATGACAAAAGAAACACTGACTTTGTATAAAAAAGCATGAAAATGGATGTTATGGAACTGATAACATACAATATAAACAATATCAGCATGCATTATCCTGGATCATGAGTAGAATATGAGGGTGCTACATGTTACTTTAAATCCTATTTAAATGTCAGACCTTGTCATTGAAATGCCCTAAAATTTAGATTTCACTCTGCAGAATTTGACCACAACATTTTTGTGTTGTTGCTGCTGAATCAGTCCTGCATTGAAGAAGGTTACAGTAAAGATTAAAAAAACAGGTAGAAGATCAAAAGCAAAGTCTCTCTTACCATGAGTCTCAGTTTCTTGGTGAGGGAATACAATGCCTTCAGTTTCAAATAGGGGCTGCAGGAAGGCCACTACAGAGAGAGGAAGCACAGGGGTGGGGGGTGTGTGGCGTAAGCTAATCATACAGAGAAACAACCATTGTTATGACCTCTTATCAGCTACAACTTTAAAACTGCAGCCTGTGTGCAGCTTAAAATATAAATACAAAAAACATACTCTCAGTGAAAATGTACAGCTATTTTCTGCATCTTATTATTACTAAAATAACTTAATCTCATCTGTAGCATCCGATTGATTCAAGCTGTCAATATCAGTCATAATAGATAATAGAGATAATATAGACCAAATTCTTTGATCATGAAATTGGAACAATGAGACATTTTTTAAAACAGAGTTGAATTAAAGGTCAATGCAAACAATTCTCACAAAAGACCTGAACCCAAGCTGTTATTCCTCTTTGCTGATTATCTTTAGGGGCTGTAGTGAAGTGTGTGTGTGGGAGCGACTTGTTCCTCCGATCATCAGCCTGATGCTGCCAGCTGAGGGAGCGCTGACCTGGCGGCACCGCGGCCTCAGTAAAAGCCTGGCCGGCCATGCTCATCATTATCATCATCTCAACCTTTTCATTTGTGTCGGACTGTTATGCAGGCAGGAGGATGGTCCCCTGAGGGGGAGCCTTGGCTTTTTGCATACAGCGAGGAGGAGCCTTTAGTGCTCCGAGTGCATCGATCTGCAGTTAAACAACGCTCACTAACCTGCGGCTCAGCTGGACGCTCGCTCTGTCTAATTATTACTCCTGAGAACGGCTGTCATCTTTTCTGAAATTATGAAAAATAGCTGTCCTGGTCTTTTCTGACATTGCTGAAAATGACAAAAATCTACAAAAAGATAAAACATACTGAGCTTTAGGACTCTATAGGTCACACTGAAATTGTATCACCAGTCGTTGTGCACTAAAAAGGACAGGCCTATTATAGTAACCATCACTGGCACTGAATGAGTAGATCACACAACACAGAGTGCATTGTGAGGGAAATGTTGGGCCAGTAATGACACCTCAGAAGAGTAAATATCAGATGTCATCCATGTTGACCACCTTTAATATGATGGAGGTTCTTCTCTGTCAAATCAGATTTACTATATTTTTGCATATTTTATATTCAATTTTTTAAGGAATCTCAGAAAATTCAGCAGGCATTCGTCATGTTTCATTAATCTGTGTTTTCATGGCGAGTTTCAGCATCCTGTTAAGACTTTTATGCTCTGACAGGATTTTACAATTGTTTTACATTAAAATAGTCAAATTTAAACATGTAATATAAAAGCTGCCTCTGGTTTCATTCATAGTATTACTAATAGCAGTCCAATAGAATGAAAGCTGCAGGTCACCTTTAAAAAAAGCATGTTTAAAAAATTTTGATGACCTTCTTATCCACACCTATAACTCCTCTGCCACTTTCTACTGCCATATTTCCTCAGTTTTGTTAATAGATATTTCTCTTTGACTCTTAAAGGAGCAGGCCTCCATAAAATGATCACGTTCACATTGACAGTCTTCACTAAAAGGCTGGTTCAAGTAAAAATATACAAATTCTAATAAAAACATTTAAAAGGGAGTCTTGTATAATCAGAATGTTTAGTTATGTATAAAACATCTCCCCAGCTCATCAGTGGGTGCACAGGGCCCTTGGGTGCTGTGTAAATACCACATTTAAAGGTGTAGTGTATGTCCAAATGTCCATGATGGGGTGCATGGCCAGGATAGGCTACTGATGGTTGTAATGCTGGGTGATGGGAATGCTTGGCGCATGACAGCATGTAAACAAAAACCAAATATGGTGATTACCATGGTGACATGTCCATATCTCATCCAACCAGAGAATACATGGATTGATACATGAATGACTGGACAATTTAGAGAAAAAGAAATTCTCATTTGGTTATTAAAATCAGGACAGCAAAGCATGATCAAAATCCACATGCTGCAATAATAACAGAGACACTGTCGCATTCTGGGTTCCCCTTGTTCTCTCCGGCTCGCCACAGGCCTGCTATTAATGCGAGTCCGCTTGTTTATCCGCTTGTGTAATTGTACACAAAGCGGCGATGGTGGCTGATGTGTGAGATTATCACAAGGTCATCCGTCGGCGGGATGAGAGCCTGCGATCACGCACCAGCCCGATCTGGCTTTCCCTTGTTTACATCCTTATTTTGGCTCCAGCATGGCCGCTGTGGCTGCGCGTAAATCTTAAGACGCAATAAAGCGAAAAACACCCGATTTGGCTGATCTAAAGCGGCTAAAACAGCCAGGATGTGAGCGAGGGGAACCGGCGGGTTCCCTCCAAATCCCCCCTCGGCTCAGTCCCTCTCATTGTTTCCTTTCCACCAAAAGCGGCGGCCCATCATTATTTTAATGCTGATGGAAAACGACTGTCGATCATTATAAATCGGATAAAAAATAGCTCCCTATATTTATGTCACTGCGTAACTGAAATACAAATCTATGAATCTGCGCTGTAGCGCGCCACCGTGTAGCTGTACGTCAAGAATCAGATCAACCTGCTCTCCTTTCTGCCTCTGGACGAGGCAACATTCGCCGAAACCCGAACAGCTCCCCGCATCCCAGTCGGTCCTCTTACCTCCTGTGTTTGTGCGTTTGGTGCTGCTGGCCTCCGTCGGGGTCTCCAGGGGTCTTTTACGTGAGTCCGGGGGATCGGACTCCATGTGTGGTTGTTGATTGTGATGGTGAGGATTTGAAAAAATCCCGTTTTGCTGTACTGCTCCGCCGGCCATCATTTTCGAGCTTGCTCTTGGATGCTTGGACTGCGTTTGCGTTTAAATCCCCCCTTTTCCCGATTTTTTTTACGCAGCGTAGCCGTACAGATGAGTCCTTGGAGAAGGCGAAAGCGATTTGGGAATTGGAAAATACGCCTGTTTCTTACGGACGGCGAAGGATAGCTGCGCGTTTCTCCGTGGTGCGCCGTGCGTACAGAGATGCTGCGCAGGGACAGAGAGAAAGAAAGCGGATGATCGAGTCAGAGGGAAAAATCCGAAACCTCTGCGGATGGAGAATGATCTAGGCTACTGAAAACGTGCAAATGGAGCAAGAATCTTCCATCAAGCTTCTGATATGCGGGCTAGGATATGTGTGTCATTCCGCTGCAACCAGATAAAAGAGCGTACTCATGTCAGGCAGTGCAGGATGGTGGCGCTCCTCTGCAACAGCCAGCGAGACGGAACAATAAATAAAACAACACAACAAAAACAATACCGAAAGACAAAGAGGCGAAATCAACCGAAGGCAGAAAGAAACGGTCGGTGAAGCAATAATAATACAAAAAGGAGAATCCGATGCGTTATTGGTAGGCTATTATAATTTCTTTCTTCTTATCCTGTCCTGGATCCGATCATGAAGACACCCAGGGGTGGCGGGGTGGGTGAAGAGGCTCCGGAGGTTCACACAGAGAAGGAGACGGTTTTTCCTGCTCGGTCTCTCGGTGAAGATGCTGCAGTCTTGCGTTCAGAGCATCCCTTCTCTGACTGGCTGCTCGAGGGAGCGCAGGGGAGCGGCTGACGTCACAGGGCCTCGCGGTGCCTTCATGTGCATCCCGTAAAGTCGTATTTCCCAGACCTTTACATAAAAGTACGACTTGTCTCTGGGTTGTTGTGCTTTTATCGTGAAACAAAGCCTGAAATGACTCACTGAAAAGTTGGTCCTGGAAAGATGTTGTCTAATATGATGGGTTTCTTTTGTTTCCAAGATAGAGCTATACTGTAGTAATTTAGTTTGATTAACATCAATGGTCTTTACCATCTCAGGGCCCCAGCACCTGCACAATGAAAGCACGATAAAACTAATTTCATAGTCTTACCAAGTCTCCGTCCAATAAACACTTCATCTCTTGAGCTCAGCTCAAACATAAAACCTCCTCAAACGTGAACCGACTCGTAGTTTTCTTATTTTCTATGTTACGTGAAGGCATCACGTGAGAGAAAGCGAGGAAATGAGAGTGAGAGAGACGTCTCAGTCGAGACACGATTGGCCGAGGCTGCATTTCTCCGGCAAAACGAAAAGGACACAGCTATATTCGCCCGGTGGAGTCACATGACGGAGAGCAGAGGATGCGGCGGCGGGTCCTCAGTCCGCTACAGCCGCGGCAAATGCAATTATGGTTGAACGGGGAGCCCGAAGGTCCCTCTGCGGCTGTCTGGAGGTCTGTAGCAGCCTGAGAGCAGGCCGGGACAGCCTCCACTCACCTGGAGACCTGCAGGAGGAGAGCACCCACACCTCTCTGGCTTGAATTTAAATAGAAATCAGCAAGTGAATTAAAGACGTGATAGTTTAAAGATTGTGTTTTTATGAAGTGGCAAAAATAGCAGTTTTTTTTTTTTTAAATCTAATACATTTTTGATTATATGTGTGTTTGCCTCACTGTGATTCCTCACAATCAAAATTTGACAGTTTTGTTTCCAAAGCTCCTGAGCAACAATGATGACCTTTAGGCCAGACTGCAGGCCTGTTCAGCGTCTATACCTGCACCACTAAAAACAAAAATAAATCTGACATGTATGATAGTTTTGCATGACCACAATGCACTTCTGACACTGAAAACAGCCCTATGAGGAAGCATGAAAGCTGAGCCCCGGCCTGCCTCACCTGTCCCTCAGCTGCTGTGTGACCCACCTGTGTGTGCTGCGCCTGACATCTCTGCGTCGCTCTGCCTGGATGTGAAGAGGGATCCTCCAGCACTGTGAGCTGTCTGAGAGAGCTATACCCGCCTCAGTCTTTCTCTCTCTCTCTCTCACACACACACACACACTCACACATTTGGCATATTCTCACACACGCTCTGAGAGACACGCAAATACCTTGTACTCCCTCTCTCCGCCTCTGTCCAGTGCTGTACAGATGCGGTGCGTCCTCATTGCCTCCTGTAGATTGTAGTCAAGGTGACATTGGGCTGCTTGTGCACACGCACGCACGCACACACGCATGCACACACGCATGCACACACAAGCACACACACACACACACACACAGGCGCACACACACAGTCGCACAGAGCAGCTTCCTCACACTATTTCACATCGCCATGAGAAATGCACCGGTGAGCCAGTCTCCTGCTCTGGAAATACGTGGCAAATGCGAGGCAGATGGATCCCAGGCTGCAGTCTGAAACAGATTGTGCACCACAAATAGCCGGCGCTGCTCAGAGGGACAAAAGGCCTGGACGCCGGCACCTAATTGTATGAGCCGCTCTGCACAGAGTGAAGCATGGTTTCAGCTGGACACATGCATTTATGCACTTGGAGCGGAGACAAAAGCAGTTTGAGGCTGAACGGTGAGGGTCCAAACTGTCCACGCTGCTGCTGCAGCATATGGAAAAAGTGAAGTAGCCCCATAAGCAGTAAAGCACACAGACTAGCAGCATTCTTGAGTTTTTATTAGGCTGGGGCTATGAGCAGATGTTGGTGAGATGGTTTTTGGTTCTGCAAACTCCTCTTCAACTTGGGACAGAGACCCTGAACACTTAAAGCAGCTTTTAGAGATGCCACAAGTTATCCTGAACACCACATACCATTTGGAAGAAGCACATTTGCAGCAGTAGCTCAGTTTTTCCCACTATGTCATAATCTGAAATTCAGTTCAGCCAAAAGCAAATGTTTTACTCTCATGGAATCAGTTAGGATGAGGTGATTTTCCAGCGATGGATTTTTTAGTTTGGAACCAACGTCTGGAATTCCCAGTTATGTGACAGAAAAAATGTTTGGTAGTGACTCAAAAGCAAAAAGACAAAAAGAGATAAGAAACGAGCCAGATTTGACCTGGTGCACAAAATGAAATAAACATTCAAGCAAACATTTCAGGTCAGGCCGGTGGTTAGCACTCTCGCCTCACAGGAAGTGGGTCACAGGTTTGAATCCGGGTTGGGGCTCTTCTGTGTGGAGTTTGCATGTTCTCCCCGTGTAAGCGTGGGTTTTCTCCAGGTACTCCGGTTTCCTCCCACAGTCCAAAGACATGCTGTTTAGGTTAATTGTTGACTCTAAATTGCCTGTAGGTGTGGACATGAGCGTGAATGGTTGTCTGTCTCTATGTGCCTTGGATGGACTGGCGACCTGTCCAGGGTGAACCCCACCTTCGCCCAATGCCAGCTGGGATCGGCTCCAGCCACCCCGCGACCCCTAACGGGATAAAGCCGTTGAAGATGGATTTCTTGTGAAATGAGTTTTCTCTCAAAACAAGGTCATTCCCAGCAGGTGTGACCTGCTCACACCTGTTTTCCCTGCAGGGTTTCGTACTGTATGTACAGTATTCTGGGTGTTCTCTGACACTGGGTCGAGGCTGTGTGCAGCTAAATGGATATTCAGGATGTAAAATTTGCTGTTGCTCACAGATGCTGGGCCTCTGCTGCCCCCTGCTGGTAGCCAGTTAGAAGAGCAGCATACAATCTGTAATAATTTATTCCAGTGACTATTTTCCAGTTTTTATCCTCTTTTGAATTTCACTGGTGCAACTGAGTTCTATGTACTTTTGGTCCTTATCATTCATACATGGGCAAATAAGACGGCTGCAGCAGAAAAGGGGGAAATGAAAAATATGGAATAGCCCTTTTCAATGTTGACAGAGAAAGACGGCGGGTTCAGTGATGAGATAAATGAGACATACGTGGCTTAAAGAGCCAGCAGCTAAAACAGACGGGGTGAATACAGGTATTCAAGAGAGGCCCTGTTCAGGCCTGGTATTAACATGCATCTTGGGTGATGTGATCGCAAGTGGACAGCTCTACCTGCAGGTGTGAATGCACTCAAGACTAAATTCAGAGGTCTGGGCTGCAGGGTCTCACAGCTGTCTTCTTGTGGATAGACAGACGTTTGTGGTGGTGCTCTGCACAGGGCTGACGCCCATCCGCCCGCTCGCTCTCGTTCCCGGCTCTCTGAAGCTCTGCTGTCTGGTAAAGGCGGTGGTGGCACACGTGGAGGCCCTTGGGGATCGTCAGTACAATAACCTTTTATTGTTCTGTTCATTAAATTAACCCAAATTCACAAATATGCAGGATACTGGCATTCCTGTACTCTTGTGTCACAACATCTGCGGTATTATCCATGTTTACTTATGGAGCGGGGAAGTGAAATCACAACTAGTCACTCAAGACGCATGTGGAGGCGTATGCCAGGTGTGAACAGATGTGCTTAAACCTGTCCACTTGTGATCAGAGCTCCCAAAACTCATATTGATAGTATGAACAGAGCCACAGACAGTATGAGAAAATGTTTATTTTCTTTTACATTAAAACATATAAACATGTAGTAGAAACCCACAAGTATGAACCTGGAAGTGAGCATGATACTGTAGGTCCCCTTTAAACACACACACACACACACACACACACACACACACACACACACACACACACACACACACACACACACACACACACACCTCCCAACTGAACTGCATATGATGTAATAGACATTTTGTGAATCAGATATTTGTGTTGTGTAATTAATAACCATTTGATGTGACTATTTTTTTGTTTAAATACTTTTAAATGCTTGTGCATTTTTGTAGGAAGCTATCTGAGCTACAGTATCTCAATATTTCAATCATTTTAAAGTGACAGGTATAATTTCCTTATTAACAGTTGATATCCTGCTTTTGGCATTCTGTTTGTTTGCAGATGTCCATACAAAATGCAGTACACTCTTTTCTAGGCTGCAATTTATATACTATTACACAACTAAAGTTTAATATATATTTGGAAATACAAATACAAAAATTCCCAGTGTAATCATATTAAAAAACAATTATAGCAACCAAAGCTCTTTCAGTGTACATATAGACGTGTGAATATTGTTTTCATCTGATCAGATATTGTTCCTTTAAAATGTCAATATCAGCCCTGGCTTTAAAAATCTAGTATTGGTTGGCATTATCATAATAATCACCTCACTGGAGCATTTATTTCAAATGTCCTACATAACTTGAAGCTCATTGTTCAGGTTTTGCCAGCAGTGGAAGTGAAGTACAGTCCACTCTGTCCCCTCCGACATCCCCCTTTGCATAATTGTCCTCCTAGCGGCACTCATTCAGTTATACATCCCAGAAATCAATAGAAGAATCGATACAGAAGAGGAGGCTCAACCACTCAGTGTGATTGGAAAGAGACAGCTGTGATGTGTTCGTCCTTCATCGCCATCTAAGATTTATGACTAAAACCAACACAGTCTGACTGCAGCCAAGGAAACTAGATTAGAACTGTATGTTATTTAAGAATTAATTGCTATTTCAAATGAGTCCACGTGTATTTTTAGAAACTACTGTACAAGCTGTCGTTACACGAAAGCTTTCCTCATTCTTTACTCCAAATATTTTCGACAGAGGAGGAGAAGTTATGATTACAATCTTCATCACTGAATATCTCAAAAGTGCAAGCATTGAAAGAGGTCCCAACCTGTTATCATAAAGGTCAGTTTACATAAAGTACAATGAATTAAAAGAACATTTTTCACTCTGAGACCCGCAATAGATGCAATTTGTCTTTTTTATAGCAGTACAGGGGAACAGTCTATGTCACAAATGAATGGTACACATCATCTAAAAGCTGGGAACATGGAGATTAATAGGGATGCTGCTCATTGGTACCAATGGATTCATTGGGTCTTCTAGTTTCATATATCAGTACTTTCACTCTAGCTCTTTAGCTGAACCTGCTACAGCCTCTGAAAGTCAGTGAAGTTACTCGGGACTGCAGGTCTCAGGGGGTTAATTTTGGTTTCTAGATCTGAAATGTCTGTTGCCACCATATCAATACAACAGAGGTGAGTGGATTTCTCTATGCGGTACTAAGAATGTACTCTCTACAGCGTGTCCCGGTAACTCCAGATGGTACACGCAACACTGAACACTGGAAAGACAATTAGCTGTTGCAGTGTATGTACAGTAAATGTGTGTTATGGTAATTTTAGACAGATGGTGTGGTGGCTAAGTGAAAACCCATCATTCTACCACCTCTGGTGGAGGTTTATGAGCTTTTGCATAAATCCAAAGCGTTCTCTGCACATTGTCTTAAAAATGCTGCTGCTGGATATGTCTCTGCACATGTTTGAGTGAGGTTTTTCTCCACCTCGTGTTTCTCTACCAATCGTGATGATTCTTGGCATTCCCCAGCTCCACCCTGATCTCTTAAACTGTTAATGTAATGCTTTAATGATCACTGACTTATTGAAGCTTGCTGTAATTTGGCCCATCTGGCGTCAGCTAGTTGTCTAAAACATAATTGTAGTGTTTAAGTGTATGTGAGTGAGTGTGTGTGGGAGACCGAGAGATAATAAATGAGAGAGATAATAAATGAGGGAAAAAGGAGGATAAATCACATCCTTGCTTCTAAATCATTTGGGCTTTCACCCCCAAAGTGCTATTTCTTTCTCCTTGTATGAATGAACATGCAGTGAACTGTGACAACCAAGGATTTGGGTTGTTTCACTTGATTCATGATGGCACAGGAAGCCAAGAGACAGGTAAAACAGCCATTATTTCACAATGACATTGGAGAGAGTAGGACACATTTCCATATTAAATGTATGTCTCTCTCCTGAGAGTCATTGATGAAGAGGAGGAGCTCGTGTGTCTGGCCAGCGGCCATCATCGTCACTGTTCTGCTGCAGCAGACTGACACTCATCTGGTCAACAGTTGTACTATAGGTGGAAATATTAAAGAGACTTTCAGGATAGAAGCTTTATAATTACATCACACATCTCTCAACACCCACAGCTGTGCAGCATCTTGGAAATCTATCAGGGAATATCTGTGGATGGAAACATAAATGTCTTCTACAGTATATAGTGATGAAATGTGCAAAAGACATATCTGACAAAGACACAAGTTCCCAGTGTGGAGAAGAGAGCAGCTGGCTAAACTGAAGATAGAGCTGGTTTTGTGTTGGCGTTCAGCAGGATCATTTTACACAGAAACTCCTGCCTGTAAATACAGTCAACACTTGTGCATGTCGACTGCTGCTGTGCACGATATCCACTGGTCAGTACTCAAATCTTACTACTACATCAGCTGAGATGCAGTCAAAGAACCAGTGTGTAGAAATTAGTTGGATCTATTGGCAGATATGGAATATAATATTAATAAGTATGTTTTCTCTAGTGTATTATACACTGAATATATATCGTTATATACAGCCCAGAATGGACTAATCAGACCTAGATAGCACCATTCACGTTTGAATCGCCCACCTAATGGCTGTGACACACTGGATATTTGAGCTGTGTGTGTGTTGGAGGATAATAATGAGATCATTAAGTTGCAAGTTAACGAGATGATATCATCTCAACGTAAAACACATTTTCTGCATTAACCAAAATCTCAAACTAGTAGCCTGAATGGAAAACATGGGAGACATTTTGAACTGTGAACCATCAGAGCAAAATATGGGCAGAAAGAACGACAACCCTTCAAGCAAAGTACAACAGCAGACGTACATGGAGGCCCCTGACATGTAGGCCTGTCACGATAACTACTTTGTCTGGATGATAAATTACTGCGACAAACAACATTAAACAATAATAAACTATATTATTATGCCACTGATATAATGACAATGCATAATAGCAAGTACACCCTTTAAAAGAGCAACACACTTTTAATTCTTAAGAATATGCAGACATTGGATTGGACCATTTAAAAAATATTAAAATAAAAAGGTGCAATGTCTGCAAAGACTGACCGTATGATGGTGAGGAAACGCTGCTGTTTATTCTGGCATCATGTTGACTAAAACGTTGGTGACATTCTTATATGAAGAAACACACAACGAGTAACTTCGAGGTCAGCAAAAATGATCGAGGTCATGTGGTACCATGTGTCGATGATATAATCATCATGACAGGCTCACTGATATACTATACTATATGATATACTATATACTATACTGATAACAGACTGTGTTGTACAGGATTGTGATGCACACAGTAGTTGATTGGACAATAACACTTAAATTAATGCTGAGATCTCTCTGTGATGTTAATAACTGGTTGTTGCATATCTACAGTATCATAAAACTTCAAGTTTTCTTTAAGTCTTTAACAGATTCTTTACTTCACAGTGAGAGCAGTAAATCAATCAGTGGCTCCAGCAGCAATATTTAGCATAATAAGAAAAGCATTAGTCTAATTATTATTAATATTATATGTTAAATAACAACTGATGATTTTCAGGTGTTTTTAATGTGAGTGTAAAATTAGATCTGGTTCAGGTTTTTATTTATTTTTTCTTTAGTTTGTCACCACCTCTGATTTAGTATCACTGCAATACAGTTGCTGATTGTACAACCACGACTATGTCAAGTACTTTTACTACTACTACTAGCTGCTAACTGTGTATCCTCTGGATGAGTTTCACATGAAACTGAATCCAAACTGACTAAACATAAAGTTAAATGATAATTGACATGAAGTGCTCATTGTGCTCTGAATACACTGGATGGTGCTGTTGCCCAAGTTTCAGCACTTCATGTGTCCAAACGGCACAACTGAGTGCAGCGCTGCAAGTAAAGATACTGGTGGTTTATTCTGTTAGTATAAGAGACACTGGACTTGTTTTAATATTGACATTCAATCAAACATATTACCTGGTCCGTGATCTCTTTTCTTCTTCTGATACAGTAGATTATACAGTATATGTGAGAAATCATACTGGAGCAGTGAGAGGTAATAAACACAGGATGAAACTATTATAATATTTAATGGGAAAGCACAAAATTTAGAGCCTTATCTTCACTGAAAGTGCATCAACTCTAAAGCCGCTGCTTCACAACCATATAGCTGTTGTTTGTGTTAATACAGTGTATATCTACAGTATATACTTGGAACAACATTGTCTGGACTGTAATATTTAGTTATTTAGAGGATTCGTTTTTCAACAGTTTCATATTAAATAATAATTTGAAAACCAACCATAATTTGAGTTACTATCAACATCTACCACCTGATTAATGTTCATGTGGCACCGCTCAAAGGGACCATTACAGTCAAGAGAATGTTTCCAAGTTATTTAATGGATAAGTTGCTTGTCTTACCTTATAAATTACATATATTGAAATATGCAGTTGTGTTTTTTTCCTATTAATGAAGCCTCACCTCTTTACATATATTTAATCAGCATTAAATTTACTTCTGCTGCAATTAAATTGGTATTGGGACATGAAGGTAGTAGAAAGTGTGGTACTATTTTAATTTCATCATCAAAATCACAGTTGATCAAGTTGAGAAGAAGAAAAAAAAGCCAGATTTCCCACCCTCTAAATTCTGAATGCTGAAAATGCAGCATACTGACAGGAAATGCAGGCTGAACTCAACAGTAATATAATTATACAGTATCACTTGTTGAAAATAAGCCTGGTTATTGGCTTAGTGATTAGATCATTCTGAAAAGAAAATAAACAAAAGCCAAGTCTCTGATCAGAGAAGAGCTGGAGCTCTATCTGAAGGGACATTCAGTCTGTAAACAGTGAATGGGATGAGATTTTATTTTGCCCGTTTCAGCTGCAGATGATTGAGGCTGTTTGTTTTCTCGAGCTGATGCTGTTTATTCTGGACGTTGTCCTCCGTGCCTACTGGTTTACTCTGGTCCAGTCTGGAGACATTCCTGCTCATGAACAGGTCGCAGCTCTGCAGACGTAAAACATCCAGGGGGTTCCCTCCACTGCTGCCCGGAAACATTATAGGTTCAGATCCCAACAGCACAAAGGGCTGCTCCTCCCAAGACCCAAAAATCCCCCCCCAGCTATTCTCAACCACTGGGCCACTGGTGGGCCTCAGAGCATCACCTAGTGGGCTGTGGAGCCTAATGCTAGACCACTTCAAAATCCAGCAGCTGCTATTCTGTCTTTCAGAGGTTGTAACAGGCTCATTTTAAAGTGTGAGTGAAGATACTGGTATCATATGAAACTAGAACACCTTCATGCTAGCTTTTCAGGCAGGAGGCTAAATAGCGATCCAAAGTTAGGCTAAATATTGACGAGGAAAAACTGGCATGGACATTTTCAAAGAAGTCCCTTGACCTCTGACCTCAAGATAACTGAATGAAAATGGGTTCTGTAGATACCCACAAGTCTCCAATTACAGACATGCCATCACGAAATAGAACAGTTCTTGAAATGAAAAAGTGATGTTGAAGACAACCCTGCACAAGTAAAAGCTCCAAAGCACCCCTGAATCACGTCTCTATCTTCACGTTTAGGTCTGATGGATGGTTTAAAACTACCAGCTTAAGAAGCAAAGATATGTTGTGTAATTTAGTTAGTTTTAGAGCAGTTGGTAGGCATATTTATTTTGATATTTATCGTCTTGTCCCACTACACAGCAGACCGATGAAAAACCTGCTTGAGCTGTGCCAGCTGTGTCCCTCTGCCCCTGGTCTTTAATGCTAAGCTAGGCTAACCATGTCTTGACTCCAGCTCTGTATTTAATGCAAAGACATGAGATTTATTTAGAAGTGTTGCATGATTTCTTTAACTGGCTGGGACAGTTGGCACCGTGAGGAAATGTAACAGTTGATAATTCATAATTCATGACTTCCTATAAGTTAGCCAACATCACTTCAGTATACTTTCATTTTTTTTTGTATAGAGTTAGCATTAGTTTATTGTGCAGCTGGTTAAAGGTTCAGTCCCTTATAGCTGCTACAACCCATTTACATTGTCCCTTATCAAGATGCTGAATCTCTTCTGGTAGTTTCTTGATTGTTTTACCCCTTTGGTTTATATGTTGCCTTGTATGAGGGACTCTGTGAGGGACACAGCAGACATTTTGATGTCCTACCATTAGAGACACGCTAACATTAATTAGTAAGTGGAAATACTGGCCTATAGATGTTGAGACAGTGCTCTCAAGCAGTCTATAAAAACACAGTACCAGTCTGTCAGGGTTTACATCACGTCAGTAAATAAGTAAATCAAAACTGCAACTTACACAACATCTCACATAAGTAACTATTTCCATAAACTACAATATAAACCATCAATATTGACACGCTGAGGGAAAGTGTGCTGGGAACATGGTGATGTAGATTTAAGAGCAAAGACACACAGAGCAGGCAGGAGGGGAGGTGCATGGTCCAACAAACGAGTCTTTCATCCAGGAGACCGTTGTTCGTTTCCCGCGTGTCAGAGTACTATCAGCTGTTCATCCATGTCCTGTGTTCACAACGTTCAGTGTCATTTTCACTGTACAGAGGTTGTAGTTTTAAGCCCAACCATGTTGTTTTTTTTCCTAAACCTAATTATAGTGGTTTCATTGCCTGAAGCTAAGCACATTTTTGGTTACTTCACAACATTTAGCACGGAAAGAGTGCTGCCGAGGGGTCTGATAAACTTTAGTATATGATGAGATAATATATCTTTAAAAGATGTCTTCTTAGTGATAGTACGTGTTGAATTGGTTTCATGAACCAAAAGTAATTTCTTCATCTCACAGAACACCTTCACATGAATACTGCCGTAACCTTTTCAAACAACAAACATATGTAAAATCATCTTTATATAAATCCTGAATCAGATTATTTGTGGCAGAGCTGTCTCAGCAGTTTCCCAACAATAATATGGGTGTTTCCATGGAGGAGGTGCTGTTTGACCTTGAAAAGTGACACAGCCATGCTCTCTGGTGTGTGTAAGTGTATGTCCGATGAACAATACTCTGATGCCCATATTAAGAGCTCCCTTCTTAAAGCAAGTCTCAGTCCCCAGACCTCGGACCGGTACTCAGTCTGAGCGCTCAGTCTGTTCCCATCTCTGATCTCAGCCCCAGATTCACAGACTCTGTGCTGATACAGCTGGACGCACACTGGACTCCTGTCACCACCACGGGGACTATCTATTAACAGGAAGTGGGCTTACTTTACGCTTCGGGGCTCAATTTCTTATTTCCTCTTTAGGCCAACCAATCAGAATAGGATTTACACTCTGGAACAGACCACCAGCTCAGCGGCCTGTTGGGAAACATCTGCAGAGGTTAGCGAGGGCGTCGGACACATTTCAAGTAAACTCAAGATAAGTGAAGCTACTGGGTCACGACTGCTAATGGTCTGACCCGCCGACAGAAGAGGGACACTTATACAGCTCTTCATAAAAAATGACTGAGCTGTCTAAATTCTTAAGTAGTTACTAAATTGTGTTGGTTTATATTACATAAACAAACCCGAATGCGTTGTTGTTTTCATTGACGTTTGGCCCCGCTGTTTATGTGTTGTGACTGTGACCGATCATGGTGATGAGCCAAAAGATGGATGAGGAGTTTGGTAAATCTGGGAAATAAACACAGTTTAATGTGAAAATAAGTCAAGCTAAGCCGTCACAAATTATCTGTCATTTAACCGAAAATAGTTTAGTGCTAAACGAGGTGTGAAATAATGAAGCAAATTTAAACATTTGACCAGAACAGAAGCAGAATGAGAAGAGTGTTGTTGAGACAGGAAACTCTTTCTGATGTTACGTCCATCATTCATTTCTTTCAGTCATAAAAACATTACTGTGTTCTCGAAACACAGTATATCACCGTTTTTTCTTCTTTGCTTTAGGCTATAAAGTAGAGTTGTAAGAAGATAAAGAAAAAATTGAATATCGCAATATTATGTTTTATGATACTGTATTAACACTATATAGCTTTTCAGTTTACAAGCAAAGATTAACGCAGTCAATACTTAATTTCATTTCCAAAGAGATGTGGCCTCTCTTACAGGGACTGCGATAAATAAAGATCCAGATCCCAGTGGTTAGCAGTGTCGCCTCACAGCAAGGGGGTCGCAGGTCTGAATCTGGCTCGGGGCCCTTCTGGGTGGAGTTTGCATGTTCTCCCCATGTCAGCGTGGGTTTTCTCTGGGTTCCTCCCACAGTCCGAAGACATGCAGGTTAACTGATGACTCTAAGTTGCCTGTAGGTGTGAACATGTGTGTCTCTATGTGCCCTGCTATGGACTGGCGACCTGTCCAGGGTGAACCCCGCCTTCGCCCAATGCCAGCTGGGATTGGCTCCAGCCCCGCCGCAACCCCTAACGAGATAAGCGTTTGCAGATGGACAGATGGTGTATTCTTTATATTATGACAGTTTTCACAAAATATTGCCAAACTTACTGTATCTTAAAATATCACAATATATTGAATTGTAACCCCTGTATTATGATATGTACTGTATCATACCCCCAGATTTTTGCCAATGGACAGCCCTGGTAGCCATGTTGGAGACCAAATATAACAGGTAAAAGGAGATGGCCAGAGCTGGAGTGCAAGAGGTGGCTTTAGTGAGCCTTACCTCCAACATATGGACATCCATCAACATGGATGTCTACCTGGCAGTAACCTGGATTCAATTATACTTGGAGGACTGAAATTCCCTCAGGCACACAGTGTGTGTCCCCCATGGAGGAATCAGGAATAACTAATGAGGTTACATGCCTGGTTACAGATGCTGCTGCTAATCCGATGTGGCTGGGAAGTGAGGCACCTACACTGAACCGGACTGTGAAAAGGCTCTTGACATGTGATGACTGTGCTCACTGACATTCGGGCCACGGAGAGGAAGCTGGTGGGATATGTTAGAAGCAGCACCACTGCATCAGTATATACATTGACTTTAATACTGCGATAATCATGGTGCTTTCTGTTTGTGTCTCCACAGCTGAGGCAGTTAAATTCAGTTCTGTATTTTTAAGGTAGAACCTTGCACAGGAAGTAGAAACCCGCCGGTACAGCCACTACAACAGGCGGTACTGTCTGGTGGAGCTCAGACAGCCAGCGAGGCCAGCTTTAACCAGTCTACACGCTGACATCTGATGACCAGGTTTAGTGGATGCCTTTCTCTGCTGTCTTCCATTAATAGCACCACTGTGGAGCTCTCAGAGGACAAATTCCCGACCACTGCTTGAAATGCTGGATGCTGCAGGTAGAAATGGTAAACATGGCAGCTGCAGGGAAATGGGAGCTGAGAGAGAAGCTACACACACTGCAGTCCATGAGTATCAGGTCCCTTGTGACACTAGTTGACCCTAGGTTGAAAGCCATAGGACTTATCAGTCCTACAAAAACCAACAAAGCAATGACAAGGATAAGATTTGAATTCACTACCATAATTAGTTCTCCTTAAACCTGCCGTTTACTAGTCAAAATGACATAGATATCTCAGACTGGAGGTACAGATAATCAAAATGTAATATCAGATATTGGGAATTACAGTTTTGATTAGGTGAAATGACATTGCAGACATCTGTAATTATGTCTGCAACAACAGCAAGTGGGCGGCAGAAGCTGTTCAAACATACTGTATTACTGCACTGCAGCCATATGGGTTTATATGAGTGTCTGGAGACAATAAATCTGCAATATGCTGTAAATTTCTACCACAACTCTCTAGTGAACAAAGCTCGCATTCACCACAAATCCCTGGATGATGAGCTCTTTCTATTTGATGTTATTTTCTAATGATCTGACCCACAGCGATCCCTGACCTCTCGTCTCACAACAGGCTGCACATAGAGACCAATCTTATGTGTCCAGCTTGGAGGACGGATTGTTTTGATATGTTAGAGAGGTTTGTGTTCCTGCAATGCATTTCTGCCTGTCGTACTTCCACCACTGCCAGGGTACCAGCTGCAGGGTCTTCAGCTGGAAACATCCTTCATAGATGTTTCGCCCCATTGATCCCAGAACATGTCAGGATGATGGGGCAATGGCCAGGGACGTCTTCCTGCTGCTCCCTGAGGCTAGATTCAGATGGTCGGGTACTTCCATTATGTGGCTTCTTGCTTCTCACAGTTCTTTTCCCTTCTTTGTCGCCAAAAACCCCAAACTTCCCTTTTCAGCCTCTTCGGACAGATCTTTGATGGCTTGCTTGACTTTCCCTGCCATGGAGCATTGGCCCCATGACATTGGTAGAGAGGCTTACAAAGCCACGGCTGACCTCCACTGGGTAAGCTGTTGTTCTCCAGCCGTTCTCTTGGCAGTCTGCCACCAGATCTGCGTACCGCAGCTTCTTCCTGTCGCATGCTTCCTGGGTGCTCCCTTCCCACAGAACTGTCAGCCCGACTATCAGGACACGCTTCTCGGTGGCTGACCACAGGGCGATGTCAGGTCTCAGTGTGGTTGTGGTGATATCAGCAGGGAACCGTAACTGCCTGTCCAGGTCTATTCTCATTGACCAGTCCTTTCCTGGGCCCAGAACTGATGTTCTGCCCTGTGAGGGGCAGTTCTGCACCGACTGCCCAGCTGTTACAAAACTGACAAGTTGCCTCTGGTGATATTGGGGCTTCTCATCTGCCAGGACTCCATCTGTAACAGCCCTTGGCCCTGGGATTAAAATAAGGTTATAGCGCGGAGTCATTGTTTGTGTTTTAACAATGTTTCGCTTTTGAGTTACTGATCCGCGAAGTTTGAATCTGTGGAAATCTTTCCAACTTTACTGTGCTATTCAAGTTAGCAAAAGCTTCTGCTAACATTGTTCAGATGCCTTGTTGGACCGATATCCAATAGGAAGCCTTGATGAGCAACGTCATACACAGCAATTCTGACTAGTCATAATGACGTCTGCGATATCTGTAGCGTTATTTAGGATAGTCAGAGCAGAGTTACAGATATCTCTAGCTGTGGTTTTACACTTGAATACAAATTCGGACTCGTCAAAATGCACTTGTGGATATCTGGATAGCCAGGCTTCCCTGTTAAATATTACAACGGCTTGCCATAATTCCTGCTTACTGTGTTAATGAATAAAGGTTTAAGGTAAATAATATGCTATCGATGAATTTCATACTATCATTCTTTTAAAAATGAATCTGTCTCATGTTGGACTGAAACTTTTCAGTTCTTCCAGTTGTTTAAATAACCATATGAAGGAGGTACTTGTGAGAAATAAACATTAGCTCGTAGAGAATTCAGTGTAATGCTGTTTCCATTCAGATAAATAGTGTCTATAGTGGCTCAGTGTACTTCAGCCGTTTGTGGTTAATGTGACTTCCCACCATTTGATAGAATTATTATTTATTTAGCATAGTTTGTAATGTACCCTTGTAATAAATGTGACACATATATGTGCTTATACATCACCAACAATGCCAATTTCTTGATATAAATCCTTCTTTATGAGTCAATTATTCTCACATTTAACAGACAGTCATGTGATGTTAGATATGTTTTCCAGGTCACAGGGTCATGAGATAATGACACAACAATGTCACGAGAAACCAAGCATTGAGAAGCAATGGATTCATTCTTACTCCCATAAGGATAGGTTGTGTTTTTTCCTCTTCTCTTATGCCAGAAATTTGAGGCACATTTGGAAACTCTGAGGGTCTTTATGTGGTTCTGCGTGGCTCTATTAAAAGGTTTTATTTTGAGTTGTCACTTTATTGTTTAATTTATAAGCACAATTACTCTGGTATGAAAATGTTTTAGGGAATTAAAGGATTTTACAGTATGTCCAAGAAATGTTTGATTTAGAAGGTTGTGTAATAATCTTATAACATGGACACAATAATACTGAATAAATACTTGGAAATTAGTATTTTTTGGCTTGCAGGTGTCTGTTAAAATCACACATCAGGTCACATCAAACATTTTTCAACCACTGTTTTAAATCAGTGAGAACACAGTTTAAACTGGAGGTTCAGAGGAAAAAAATCACATCATCTTTGTTTCATCAGTTCAGTGTTTTTTAGAAATATTTCCTAATTCATCATAAAGAACTGTTTTGTGTATTAAAATTTAAATTTACTTTATATTCCTGTGCTAGACTGTAGTGCATAATATCTCGACTTCTCTCTCAGGTTCATTGTTATGGTGAGACAGCGGAGGAGACGACGACGGAGGTTCAACATCAGACGTGAGTCAGACTTCAGAACGTTATGACTTCATGAAGCTAAAGCAGAAACAGCCATTGTTTCATTTCCCTTCACCTCTTATCTACTTATCAAATAACAACATGTCACACGATACCCAGCATAGACCTGTCGTATGCATGTCAGCTGGCATATGTTTCCACACAAAGAAATCGGCTACACACATTATGGTACTTAAGCATTAGCTGATGACAGGCTGTGGTATGTTGTGATTATATCACAGCTAAGGGGTGTCGTTTGACCCGACGCCATGTGAAGGTCATCAGAAGGTCCTCATGTATGGCACATCACTTTGATAACTGCTTGTACTCGGCTTTTTTGTTGGGTGGAGGTGTGTTTGCTTGTGCTTGGTGTGGCAAGGGTGTTTCTCCCGGTCCCCGAGTTTTGGTTGCCATTCCTCTAGTGTCTGAGTGGTGGTGCTGCGGAGGCAGTGGTTGGTGTATTTCTGCTGCATATTGATCTGCTGCATATTCTGCTGCAGCTTGCATATTCTGGTCAACATTGTGTTGAACTCCTCCTCTTTACGTAGTGCTGCTCAGTCTGCTCTTCCACAGAAGTTAATGTTCACATTTTGTAGCAGCTTTCAGCAGAAAACTCTGCAGCTTTGTATCTGTAACCTGTTTCATGATCCCTGTGACTCTGTCGCTAAGCAACCATGAATCTAACGTTTTATTGTCAAACGCAGAGTCATACGAACACATGAAAGTGCAAAGGTTAGCCGTGATCTAGCAGTGGTGTTGAGGTATTATATCACGGCTATGAACCAACCAGATTGCTTGATGAGTTAAATGCATATATACAGTACACACATGAGTAATGGGCAGTACAGACAGACTTTTTGTCCATAGTGCTGATACATCCTTATTCTTGTCTTGAGGGTGTTTTTCCGCATTCTTCCCGAGTCCCAGCATTGCCTGAATAGTTGTGGTTGATTACTGCTCAGCTCAGTGTAAAAATGTTCAGACACTGCTGTGAATCTTTTAGACTGTAGCTGCTCAGTGACTCACCGCTCAATACTGGGAGGGAAAACTGTAAATCACTGAAGCAGTCTCACCTTGACATGGACACAGGTCTGTTTATAGCTGCAATCAGCAAGAACATATCGAAGCTCTGGACTTTTCTGTTGAAGCATCCGCTCTTTAGAAGTAACTCTTCTCTTTCTGCAGATACAGGATTATTTTGTTGTTTCTATCATCCTCTCTTGCTTGTAATTTTGGTGACTGACATCCTTTAAAATATCAGCTGTTGGCAGTATAGAAGATAAAGAACTACTTTATTGATCCCTGTGGGGAATTCATTTTCTTCACTCCGTTGTTATTGAAGGTCTGAAATGCACACACAGAACCAGACGTGCATTGTTGTCACAGCTGTCAAGGAGGTGAACCAGCACCTCTCCAGCTGCTGGACCAACCGGTCCGTGCGGACTTGAACCGGCCAAGTCCTTACAGACAGAGTTACTACTGTCCCATATCACGGTTATTGATTACTAAATCATCACATACATAGCAGCATCATTTTTCTCAACACAATGCAGTGATAGCATTTACTGTGGTTAATGGCAAGCCTGGCAACCAAACAATCCTAACTGTCTTTAATCTGAGGAAGTATATGCAGCCAGCAGCTAACCCACATCTGTCAGTGAGATTTAGGAGTCTTGCACTTGTTGGCTGGTTCAACCTCCTGTCGGTTGTTTCCTGCTCTCTGTTTCGGTTCCAGTCTCTCCTCAGCAGCCACAGTAACTGTGTTTGACAGCTCAGGCTTGTTCAGAGTCACTCTGAGAGACGTAAAATAATTTAAGTAGGAGTAGAGCGGGCTGACCGAGACCAAAGTTTGTACAACATAAAATGAACAAGTGAAGAGGGTAATTCTAATTGCTGTATTACAAGCTAAATGTTAAATAAACAGGCTGCTAGATGAAGACACAAATGTTGATGTGTTAAGCGTACACGCTGGTAGATTCATACAAATGCCTGAAACTAAAAGTAGAGGAGCACCAGCAGGTCTCAGAGGACATGATTTATGGATGGCTATTTGCAATTCTCTGTCTGACCTCTTTTAACTTACTATGAACCTCAAGGCTCTGTGTGATTCAGTTGCCATGAATTTGTATTTCAAATGAGCAGTGGCTCCGGATGTGAATAATGAGGTTATGGATTATTTGAATAAATATGGTGGAATTTATTGAGAAGCTTTTGAAGAGTCTGATGTGTCCAGGCAGCTCGTCCTCGCCTGATTCAGTAGAGACAAACAAGCTCATTACACATTATTCATCTACCCACAACTCTGATCTGAATTTATCAAAGACTGCACCTCCTCCCGACAGGCCAAAGCCCATATTTTTCAGTGGGGTGTTACAAGATTTCTTATTTTCCTTTGTTTTAAAAATGTTTTATAACATAAAAAGATTAATGTTTTTTGTATGTATATGTTTTCAAACATATAAAACAGAGATAAATATGTAAAGTAATCATCATATCCCCTCTGTGTATGCAGTTATACCACAGCTGCTTGTCATAGTGACACTGGCTTTCTGCCACATGAGTTTGTTGAACTGAGATCTTCATTATTAAGCGGAAGTTATTTTTGCAGCAAGAAAAGAAAAAAAAAATTAAACACAATAAAAACACAAGACAGTTAAAGACATTAAAGCCCCCCAAAAAACCCACTAACACCCACAAACATCTGGCTCTTGTCTTTAGTGGGAGAGGTTACAATCGGCATTTATTACTGGGAAATGACTCTGCAGTAGTCACAGATGTTTAGTGGCTCCAGCTCTGATCGGCAGTGATGGAAACGCCGATCCCCTTTTCCAGCACTTTCCTTGTCTACTCAGCCACAAACAAGCACCGAATTTGAAGAGAGACTGAATAAGTTACAGATATTAAAAATGAAATAACTACCTCCATATTTTCTCTCTTTACTAACCCTGTTTTCCAGCATGTTTGTGACATTGAATGTGACACATCAGAGAAAAAAACAGAAAGACATACTCGTCTACTGACAGTGGGAAATGAATCTTTTGCCTATTTTTAGTGGGTTTTCCCATGTTTCAAAAACCTGCATATACATGATAATTTGGTGGGAAAGTTAGTGATAAGTGGTGAGCTGTGTGGGCAGCCAAGAGGGGGTTTATGGTGCATTAAAGAGGACCTATTATGCTTATTTATTTAAGTAACTTACCATTCGCCTCCCTGTATAATGACATCCTGTATTTGTTGTCCAATAAATCCATATGATTTTACACAAACCAATGGTTTTTCCAGCTAAAAAGACTTTGATAAGCCCGCAAGGACCCTGAACGCCTCTTCAAACATGAGATAACATTTGAAAACATGCACACTTGTCAATCAAAATTAGTGCTTTTGTTCTGGACTCCTGCACAGTACACGATACATGGTTTGCATCCAAAAGCAACGCGAGTCTATTTTTACTGTGTTGCATTTGTCTGGGCTGTTCAGGGGCTGGCGACCTGCTTCCTCTGCATGGATGGAAACACAGCTGAATGAGTTACTAATTAGATTATAACATGCATCTTAAAGATGGATTCTGGGTCACATTGGTCACAGTTGTAGAAGGCAAAATCAGCTCACCCAATACTGCAGACTTAATTTCGTTGGAATGAAGGATTCATGTACTGTAAGATGTGTTTTTATGCACTTAAATTAGTGCGCAGATGTTGTTGATATAGCTTATATTTACATATTTTATCGCAAACCCAAACAGGTTGATATTACACTTGTACCTTTTAAGATGAAATGATTTGATTTGCTGTGACTCACTCTTTCAGTTAAGGTTAGTTGGGTACAATTTTCATACAGTTAAACAAAATCTAAATCTATGGTTATTTTTCTAACAGAGACGGGGAAGAGAAGCTAAAGCAGAGAGACAAGAAAGCCATTGTGTGCTCAGTTAAATAACCTTCATGATGTTATTATGCAACAAGCCAATGTAGAGGAACAACGTAAACTCAGGATTCCTCTGATTCCTGTAAATGATGCAATAATGGTATAACCATAGCCTGTAGACTAGAGCCATTTCAGATGGTCTGTTTTTTAATGTGCAATATCATGAAGATTCTATAAAGAGACATATACAGACAGAGGATGATTTTTTTTTATTGATTGCCTAACGATTGGTTCTGCTGCCCCCATGTGGCCAAAAAATCAGTTAATGCCAGTTAAATAGAAGCTTAGTTTGCTCTGAATGCAGGTCTGAGTAAGAAACCCTTGATCAACTCTGAAATAGGTCAGATTGCCAACCGAGGCAGCTGGCACACCCAGATGCTGAATGAATTTTTAGGTGTAGCCGTACTAAAACGAGTTATTACTAAACTATTATAAGCTACTATCACTAGTGATTACTAAACAAAACAACCCACCACTATCCACCTGCAGCTGTTCTGTATTTCTACTAGTGGAAGTTGGCAGCTCTACACACATTTAACAGGTAAAAAAAAAAAGCCACGAGCAGTCATTATGTCTCTACATCTCAAAGTGCTGGGCTAATTTTCAGTCACTGTCTTCCCTGGATCATGAGGCACAACCTGGGGATCTGATGTACACCCACAGTGTTAGTGGTATCCACAATCCTACAATTCTATAATTTCATGTTCATACAATTGAGCGCACTCAATGAAAATATTTAGTTGCAATCCACAGATTTCTGGTCGCATATACAACCAAAATAGTCACAGTCTGGAGCCCTGTGGAGGTGCTTCTGTATCTTTACCTGATAATAAATCACTCTCATAATAATCAGGTGAGCTGTTGGTAATGACGGCTTGGCCTCTGGTGAGATACTATATATAGACCTATAGCAGAGGTGACCAGTGAAGCATAGAGGGCGAGAGATAATGTTCCCTCAGAGAGAGAGAGAGAGAGAGAGAGTTATGTCCTTTCTCTCCTCCCAAGAACATAAAGGCTTGTATGAGGACTCTCTTTTCGCCATCTTTTTCCTTCACACACATGCAGTGAAACACACATGTAATACAAAAAGACACATGTACACTATAGCTTTTTTCATACATCCTCATTCTTATATGTTATGAAACTAATTTATATTCTTCTCTTTCTGGTTCTGCTCTTTCTCTGTTTTCTCTCACACACTGTCCTGTCCTGTATAACACAGCATGAATGTGTCCACCCCCATGAGGACAGGTCGTAAATATAATGTTCCCTCTGGTGTATGGGATAACAATGGAAAGGACACACACACACACACACACACACACACTCACACACACACACACACCCCACACACACACACACACATACACTGTTAAAGATAAACACACAACAAGCACCCACAGTGCCCTCATTTAAATGCATGCAAATAGATACGTGCACGCAGATTCATATGGACAGATCCTACAGCATGACCTTGGTGGCATTCACTAGCTGTACAGTTGTGGGAGTCTAGAACGGGATAAAGTGAAGAGTGAAGAATGTGACTTTGTGTTGGCAGCATCCCAGACCTCTTCTCCCTGCTGGTCACTATTGTGATACTTGCTGTGCTGCAGGAATATGCACCGTTCTTGGTACAACATCTGTGATTTGTAGCACTTAGTGCATGTGAACCTGGATTTATCAAGCCTTACGGGAGGAGACAACGTGAGAGTTTTCTGCTCTCCCGACCCTTTCTCACTCCCAACTCACCCTGAGCCTTTAGCGTCAGTATGTGACGAACTGGGCTTTCAACTAACTCCAGTGTAAACCCATCCGTGGAGTTATTCAGTCGGTCGGAGCAAGTGACGTAGTATTAATAGTGTGAGAGTCTGCTAAGCGTGGGCAGTAGTGGTGGTGGATGGGTTTTAATATTGTTTCAATGAGTCACGAGTCAAGTGAGTCACTAGTCAGTGACGTTAACGTGAACCACTTTGAATGAACCGGGCTGAACAGCCCGTCATCTGTCCACCTTGAAAAACCTGCCTTTTTAGTGTGCTGTTAAACTCTCAGTTGGTCTCCCCTCAAGTAAAACTAGTTATATGAAGAAATAAAAATGAGAGCTTAGAGAGAGGATTTCAAACCCTACCTTTCACACCTCCACACACCTCAACCAGTTTTGGAAAAACATTTGTTTTCAGTGGTTTAGCCAGATAATCTATTCACTTTTTTTGGTCAAATTTAAACTAAGCACATCCAAAGCAGTTGGTAATAACCCCTCTGTGACCAGAGCATTGGTCTATAACTGCCATGGACATTCAGTTTGGTTAATAGATTTACAGTTTGTCTAAACTTTGATCATCCGACGGTCTGGCTTCTTTTTACCTGCCATTCAACAGTACAGTTATCATAACTGAGGGAGGTGATGAGGGGAAATAAGAAAGTCCAGTAGAATATAACAATAATCAGTCCACCTACTTCAATTAATTTCTATTTGAAAAAAAAAAAACACCTTCATCCAGCTGCTGCTGTAGGTACCAATACAACAAACACACAAGGATTCAAGGTTTCATATGCATAATTTATTTCTCACTGACATTGCTGATGAACAAATACACATTTTGAAGCCTGGTACCTCCTCTTTCAGACTGACATGCAGATGTACAACAAAAGCAACAGTACACAGCAGCGTTTAGGCAACACTGACGAGCTGAAAAGACCAAAAGCCTGCCTTCACATCACTGAGTAGAGGAATGCTTTCATGCTAAGACAACATCAATAAGAGGTGTTGCTGGGATCACCAAACATCTCACCCTTAAATTGTAATTGTTGGCCAGTGAAACTACAACATAGACCATCACTATCTGTTGCCATGAAATCAGTGTAGCAGTTATTTCAGCCATAATACTCTGCACACTGGAAGTTTGTATGTTATTGTTATATATCTGACCATACATCAGGACTTTCTGCGTGTAAGCAGACAAGTTTTTTGAAATGTTATTACCACTGATTTGCAAAACCAGAAAAAAGGAAGTGATAATTGCACATTAGAGCAAACAGAGAAAGTTTAAAGTTCAAACTGACCGCTGCAGACTTGATTTCTAAGTTGAAGATGCCTCTGCTCTGACAGCCGTGTCCACTCTGCAATGACACCTCTACCGTCTTTATGAACAGTATTCAACACTCTGTTGTACAAGCAGCCACTACATTTGGAAATCCCATTCGTTGTGAATGCTACAAAAAGCTTTTTGGTCATTTTGTGTTGGGTTTACTGTAAAAACAAGCTGCCAACTAGGAAAAGGAAGGTCATGTCAGTGTAAAGTCAAATCACGGTAAATATATGTAGTACCACATGGACATTTTTAAGATTTATTTCTTTTGCAGCCCAGACAGCCCTCACTTAACATGAGGACTTCAGATAGTTGTCAATATATAGCAAAATATGGCAGCTAATCCATTTTTTTTAATTAAGACCAACCAGGTTCACATACAAAAAGAGGGACATGCTTGCTGTGAATTTTGAACTACTGATTTTTAAATACTGTAACTCATTAAAAAAACAGTGTTACCAGTGGTGTAGTGGTCGTTGATGGTTACAGAGGAGGAAGAGGGTGTACAGTCCAATGGCTTTTTGGCTGATAGGTGGGTATACTGTAAACCGCCAGAAAAAAATGGAGGGTAGACCCCAACAGGCTGCTCTCACACACCATTCATAGCTATACCTATGAAAAGTAATGCACTGTACACTGTGTGTGTTCCACAAAATAAATGCATGTGTGATTCATGTAATCGTGAACCAGGAAATATAAACAGTGGGTGGATTAAAAAAAAAACACTTTCAGCCAGGAGACCGGTGTTCGTGTCCCATGTGAAACAGGACATAAACGCTGATTTATTTGTCACATAACTTCTATATTTAAGTAACACCACTTCTGGGGTTATTTTAAGCCAAACCAAGATCTTTTCCTAAGCCTAAGTAGCTTTCTTTCCTAAACCTAACTAAGTTGTTTCCTGTAAAGATGGAAGTTTATTTTGAAAAGACTGTATGTATGTAACGAACAGAAATTCACTAGTTGCTGGATATTCGTAGGAAAATGAATGAAAAAGGAGAGATAACTTTTTCGTGAGATATCATACAAACCGTTGTGTGAGAATAGTTGTGAGTTGACCATATATACCTGCGTACACCCTCCACTACACCACTGAGTGTTACACTTGTTTCAAAGGCTACCACATATCCTGATGACCGCTGGAGATGGTTTTATTTGGATATCCAGTATTTCTTAATTTATTCATCACATTACACATTACAGAGAAATGTCTCTACATTTGTTTCCCTAATATGACAAACTGTATTTGTGTTGCTTGAATCAGGAGGTAATGAACAAATCCAACTTTTAGGGAAAACAAAGATCTGAAAACTTTGTTTCGCAATTTGTATGATGAAGAAAAAATAAACGTGACTATATATCAATTTAAAAAGTTCAGGACCTTTAAAGTTAGAAGTCTGTCTGAAAAAGGAATCTAAACAGTATTTGGCGAACAAAGCAAATGATGTTTGGATTCCTGGTGGCTGAGAGATGGTTGTCGAGCTACACTGTTCAGTAAAGCCTGTTACATTTGACTTTAAACTGAGTTGAATGCAGGCTTTGGTTCAAGACTTTCTCTGTCGTCTTAGTGGACTAAGTTCTGATTATTTTGCTGCCTGTGGTAAAAATAAAAGAGAAAAAACATTGCTCACATAACATCAGAGACACTTCTACTCTAAGTCTTCCTGCTATCACATTTTATGAACTGAGGTACTTCGTAAGGCTTCATTATTTCCTTCAGAAAAATAATAAAACAATTTCCAACAAGCAATAAAAATGTTTTATTGACCAATAATCTACAGTCGTTTTTATTACCCTTCTGCTCTTCCTCCATCTTCCAAAATGGTGCCTTGGTGTGAAGAACCCCAATCTCTATGCAGTCTGGATTCCTCTCACTACTAACAACACTCAGCCATGCAGAACGTGGTTTGTTTCCACTTAAATATTCAAGAACATCTTCCTAGAAAGTGTAAATTACTCCTGGCACAGTGGGTAGTTGTCCAAATGGTGTCTGATAGCATCCTTATTAGCTGCACCAGTGAGAAGACTGTCGAAATGTCAGCTGGTCTGTCGGTCCAACACTTTGGTCCAGACTGAAATATCTCAGCATCCACTGGATGGACTGGGATGATAGTTGGTACAGACATTTGTGGTCCACTGAGGCAGAATCCTGATGAGTTTGCTGACCTGAATTTTCCTATTGCGCCACCAGCGGGTCAAAATTTCCTCTGGTTCAATACTTCATGAGAATACATCTAAAGCTAATGACTGAATCCTTGTCAGCCTCAGCTGTACTCTGGGATTATTGATAATACAGCATGTTGACATGCTAACATTAGCATGCAGAGCAGCTGTGCAGAGGCTGACAAGCTACAGCATGAAGTACTGAACATTATACAAATCAGCAACAAAGAACCGAGCCTTGGCGCCGTACAAGAATGATCCCTTTTATTTACGACATGACCTGTCCTCAAGTGCCACCCTCAGGGCTCACTGGTGGTAAGGATCTAACAATAGCCAAGTAGTCTCTACATTTTTGATTTGCCAAACAATTTTGTTTCCTGAAGTGTGAGTATTTCTCACAGGGGCTGCTACCATAGCTACAGACAATATGTCTTGTTTATTTTGTGAATCTCATTGCTATTCTGGCTTGTTAGTGGGCCATTCGTGGAGGCTTTTACTCCAAACATCTACAGACTTGTACATGCATCTGATTTCAGGCCATCATCAGACATCAGACCCTGTCAGTGTTGAGAGTTCGTCCACTGAGCTGAGCAGTGTGGACCTCTTACAGTATGCTCAAGGCTGAAGTCACTTCCTAACACTGAGGATGGTCATCTGTAGACACTCCTCCTTCAGAGCCACTAGCTCTGTCTTGTAGTTGTTTGTCTTGGCTCCATCTGCGTACACACAAGGCTGCTTCTTTGTTGACAGTGGCGTTTCCATAGTCACTGAACCAGCGTTGAGTATGTCGGCGTGCGATGGTGAGGAAGAGGAGCCCCTGTTGCAAGCAGCAGAGAGTAAAGCTGAGAGAGCTCGACCAACATCATGCCTTGCCCCTTCGTTGACGAAACAGTACAAAATGGGGTCCGCAACGCAGTTGAGGCTGGTCAGCGCCAGCGATACATGGTACGCTGCAAACAAGTTCTCCTCAGAGCCGCAGTCGCATGGCTTCTTTAAAAACATGACGCTCCGCACCAGGAGGAGGATGTGGTACGGTCCAAAGCAGAACAAAACAATCAGGATCAGACTCAACGCCAGGCGCTGAATTTTGGCCTTTTCCTGACGTTCTGTAGAGACGTTGCAGCGCACCGCTGCCAGGATCCCACGGTAGGCCACAAGCATGGCTGTCCATGGAGCGAGGAAGCCCAGAAACGTCCTGTAGAGGTTCATCCCTGCCACCCAGTCCTGCATGGGATACTTCTCAAAGCAGAAGGTGTGGTTGAAGCGATCCTGGAAGAGTTCATCATGGAAGAGAGGAGCAGAGTTGGCTACGATCTCAATGATCCACACCATGGCGCTGACCAGGACAGCTGCAGGAAGTTCAGGAGAGGAGAGGAAAGAAGAGCAGTGAGAAGTACTCAACTTCGCAGTAACTTCCACTCATGTGTAGCTTGTGTGAATACTGTACTGAGAGAAAATAGGGTAGGGGCACATAAACACAACTAATGGAGAGTCGTCAACTTCTAATTGATGAGTGACACCATGTACCAAACTAAATAATCGCTTGTAGGCAACTGTAGGCCTGAAAGGACAAAAATGTTTTCCATGAGGATACAGTACTTTATGAAATGGTGTTTTAGAGCCTCACTGTCCCCTATATAAAGAGTTTCCATTCAAAATGAATTTCCAATTTGGGGTACAAAAAATTTTTCTAAATTGCATCATTTTGTATTTTTAGAAAAGTTAGTCTGGGGCCACATTTGTGAACAGGGCTTAAGGTATGTATCATTACATTTTATAAGTAATGACTCCAGCAGACATCCTTTAGTTATTCACAGAAATTTCATTTGACATGAAGGTGATCTTATCTCTACACACACTGAATTTCCTGTTATGTCAGGGAATGGCAGGTTTGAAGACGCACATCCTCTCTGGGCTCAGCAGCAGCAGTCTGGGGAACTAATACTGCTATTACAGGATGAGATGCAGAACCCATATGTCAGATTTAAGTACTGATCGAAAGTTTGTTGCTTTTCCTCCAAATAAAAGTATCATTTTAGATTCATCCATCAGAAGTGCTAATGATATAATTACAAGTTTTAGGGTGGATATGTCATCCTTAACCCAACATACCTGTTTTGATTCTTCGAACCTTGGCAAAGCGTAGAGGATAGGCTACAGCCAGGTACCTGTCCAGCGATATACAGCAGAGGAAGGCAATGCTGACGTAGATGTTGGTGTAGAAGATGAAGCCGAACAGCTTGCAGCTCTCCTGACCATGGATCCAGTCATCGTGCTGTAGGAAGTAGTCAATCCACAGAGGAAGAGTGGTGATGTAGAGGAGGTCGGCTACTGACAGGTTGATCAGGTAGATGCCCAGCTCGTTGCGTTGCCGTACCTGGAGATGGAGGGAAGGAGAGAGAGGCAGGAGTGAGAGATGGGATGAAGATTTAAATTTGAAGGAGAAAATGGATGAAAAAAGAAATAACAGGTGCAATCATAGGGGGTTAAGAGTGGTCAACTTCTGAATATGAGTTAGTCAGTGAAGAGATAATGAGGCAAACATAGTCTGTTTGATTTTATTTAAACTTTTAAAATGAGACAGAAAATAAAATGTAAATGATGTTGTGTTTCCATCAGCTGCAAATCATTTGGCTTCCTAGATGTCAAAACATGGAAGAAATGCAAAGTCTGACTGATTAGGTCTGAATGTATTATTGTCGTTTAGTGTCTCATACAGATTAACATATTCCTGGTCATATACCGCAACTCGGGATGCACAGCCACAACAGAAAAGAGAGGTGGACAGATATTTCGGGGGGAGCAGATCAACTTGTCCACTGTCTTCCATTAAGCTTTCTAATTAGATTTGTCAGTAGCTGGATTGGAATCCAGCAATGAGGAGACTGCTCTGTTTCCCATGTAGTATTGATATTACAGTGTTAATATTTAGGCAGAACTGCCCTGCTAACCACATGCTAAGTATGTTCATGTTTTGGATTCAGGTCAGGTGTTGTCCTTAACGGCGCTGCCTCTCTGCAATGCAATTAATGGTGCTGGGCACTGAAGGGTGTTTGGGAACAACAATACCCATAATGCACCTATGACACAGCATGCCTGTGCTCCTCCAGATTGTACTGTGCTTGGGCCAGTGCTCAGACTGATCTAGAAAGTTGGGCGTTGCTCACTTTTATGAGTTAGTGAACTCGCTTGAATGAAAAGTCAATAACAATTCTGTCTGCTGCTGCCAAAATAAACTGACAGTCTGTGGGAAACATGTTTTATGCTGTATGGGAAAACAGCCCCAGTGCGCTGCTGACTGTAAGTAGCAAGAAATGTCAGACGTATTGTTATTACACAGTGAAAATCATGTTACCCATAACTTTACACCAGGGGTCTCCAACCTTTTTTTCCTCTGAGAGCTAATTTGTCAAAATGAAAGTGGCTGAGAACAACTCATAGCACGAAGCTGTACATCGGCAATAGCAGACATAACTTCTGTCTTCTACTTTTATGGTCCTTTAATAATGTTTCAGCCACCACAGTCCTCGCCTCGATTACAGTCCTGCCACAGACGAAGGGCTTTTTCTGTTCTGTTAGGATGTGCACCACTAGACAAAGCCTTTGCTGCTGCGGTCCTACGAAACGTTCCTCTGGATTTATGTAGAGCGTTTTAGTAGCTTTGAAGTAGCGCTCGACTTTACATGCTTTACCGACTGCAGACGAGAAGCATACATCTGATATTCACTTTACCCATTCCTCATGAAAATAGTATATTTTTGCCTTTTATTTGCCATCCGTTATCACTCTGTAATAGACCTGCGTGTCCACCAGAGGATAGTGTGTCAGTATCATGTTTTCTATCACAGACATGTGAATTTTATATTTCTATTTAAATTTTCTATGTCTATATTGGCAAGAAAACCATTTAGTTGGGTTAAGGGAAAACGTCATGGATGGGCTTCAAATAAGTACGTAAACTAATGTGACAAACGTCATTG